>CM024245.1:58650198-58699703 GCA_013421045.1 Propylea japonica
TGGCATTTGGATCACAAATAAAATTATTTTCCGATTGTGAAATATATTTCTCTATTCTTCCCTACCTTTACCAGAACTTATTACTCGTTTATCTACTCAATTCTACGAACTAATAAACGCATTTTGATATTTAACGGGACCTTATAGTTTGGATAATTCGCTAAATTTTTCGAATAGAAAATTTCCAATAATATTACGGTGTATTCCAAATTTCTCTCATGTTACAAGCCCTGCTAAAGACGTTGAAGGGGGTGCACCACATTACATTTAATTTAAACAGAATTTCCTATATTAGGTGTTACGAATTTACAAAAATAGGTTGAACTATACTTGCTTGTTACTTTCTCACGAATAGAGGCCTACAATTCGATGAAATATAGAGATTCTTTTCATACAAACTGAATTTATCGACATCTTCACTAATTGTATAAATCGAGGGTTGCCTTTGGATATTATTATTCCTATTACATAAAACTCTCAGGTTAGATCTACAATAATTATCCCACTAGTTGATTGTATGTTGTTATTATTAATTTATTCGTATTACCCTGCAATAGGAGTGACGCTTTTGAGAGTCTGACTTGAACTGATTGAACTTGCTGAAGAGGTTGCTGATGTGTTTTGGCGTTGAAAGCCTTATGGACAGAGGCCTTTTGGAAGAGGAGAACGGTGCTTTACCATGGAGGAATGCCAACTCGTTTCTTCTCCTCTTTAGGACGTTCTCGTAGTAGACGTTTGTCTGTTTGGAATTCTTGAAATTGTTGTGGAAGTTGTTGTAATAATACTGTAGAATACTGCCGGAATTGGCGTTTCTTTTTGTTGGCTTGTAGGTGTCGTAGTTGTTGTTATTTTGTACCATCGATGGGTTATAATATCTGTTCAAGTTGCCGACTCTGGGAGCGTAGGTTTGGGAGGGGGGCACATATTTACTTGTACTAGGGTGATAATGTGAGATTGGACCAGTTCTCTCTTTCGGTTGTCACACTTCCTGCAGGAATTTTAGGGGACATATACCCTGTCGGTTGTCCCCTGACCGTATGACTACCATGCCGTCTAATTCTTCGCCTATTTGTATCACGATTTGGTCCCTAAGAAGCATCATACACCCATCTCCTTCGCCTACTTGGAGGTTATGCGTCACCTGAAAGCATTAGAATAAATAGAATAGTTTTATTCATCCTGAAAGACATTTCACAATACATAGGACATGTCAGAAAAAAACTTAAACTAAAGAATGTCATTTAGATATTCCTCTACACTATAATAGCATTTCTGCAGCATAGATTTTTTTACTACTTACTGCTTCACGAAAGTTTAATCCATTCAAAGATTTTATGTCATTCGGCAATTTATTGTACAATTTTATACATTGGTACATGGGTGACTTCTCAAATTTGCTTGTGTTATGGTTAGGAACCGATAAAATATGCAGATTCTTGTACCATAACTATGGAAACAGGACAATCTGGCAAAACCTGTTCATTTTCCTTGGCATAAACAAGGATTTTATAATATAAAAAATGGAAGTGATAATATTTCATGCTTAAAAAACAACTGTCTACAGGACGATCTGTTGTTTAATACAAATATCATTCGCAAAATGCGTTTTTGAGCCACAAATATTCTGTGCAGATCGAAAGAAGGTCCCCAGATTTCAATATTGTATGTCAAATGACTACCATACCAAAGTAGACTGATAATAAATCATCGAGTTTATACTTATAAGATAAATAACAGTTTGGAAATTCACATCGGAAGCATAGGAAATTCAATGCATCAGAGAGAGAAATCTGCAGTGCAGTTGACCACCGCTATAATGGAAAGGTTCACGTCATTCGTATTAACTCTCTAAATGAACGAACGACTGGAATATTGTAGTTTGGTCTCTCTCTTATCGCTAGAGGTTGCTGAATCGATGAGTGTGGTAGCACGGCCTTCTTAAGACAGTTCATTATAATCAATTTCAAGCGGATAACCGGTATCATTTCGGTTAACCAATTGCATTCATGCGGTTTCGGTTATTTTTGGTTCAAAGTAATGACGTCATTGATTTGAACCGCAATTGACCAGACTCAAGAGCTGGGTTGAACTTCTGGTTATCAGAAAGTAGGGTTGTACGCGGCAAATTTCAGAAGTTGTTGATTGACGAAGCATACTTGAAGAAGATATTTATGTATGTATTGGTGAGCTTAGTCAACCTACTATTATATTGAGAAATTTCAACAATTTCAATTATCGCTTAGTTTCATTCATTTAATAATTAAACTTATCTATTGAAATCTCTAAGTTAGGTTCGGAAATTAAAGCATTCAAAGACTTCTCACTTGTAATATTATTAAATACAATTGTCCGAAGTTCTGAAAGATTGTTGATATTGTTGAGTATAACAAAACATTCTTTCTTTACATATATAATGGGAAAAACCTTGTGTTACAATTTATAACTCTCGACTGTTAGGAAAAATATGAATCTGTGTTTAAATTTCCAAAAAAAGTTTTATTAATAGCAAACTTTACTATGACGTGTGAGATGTAGCCAAATATCACAGAGATATCAATACATGTGAATTTAAATCTATTGGATAGTGTACTCATGTATGTTTTTCTGCAATATTTTCTCTTCGATTAATTATTTCTGTCGGAACAACAAAATTTTTTTATGTCAAGCGGAACATTCTAAAAAACATATATCGTTACATTAAATCCACGTTTCAAACATTTTGGGATGCATGGAGTTGAACTTGAAGCATAATAAATTACATTTGCAAATCGACTTTTGTATTTATGGCATAAAACATGAAAAATATAAATATAATTATATTGACAATGGACAAATAACCAGAAACCGGCAATCAAGCGACGAGAGCCGAGACCGGTTATTCGTTCTAGGACAAAAAGGGAATAACTAAGGGCTGAACCAAAGATAACTGCAGTTATTGTTGGTTATCCGCTTGAAATTGATTTAAGTATGTGAACCGTTGAATAATGCATCCACGTGAGATTTTTACCTGCAAGGGTTTTTCCCCCGGAGACAGTTTTAAGAACATATTTAGACGGGAAGAATCCAACCCTGCCGAAGCATTCCTTTCCACCAATCAGGATCTGACGTATCGATCACAGTCACTTTATAACCAGCCTTGAGGTCAATTCATCTTGGTGCCGGGATTTGAAATTGTACAGAACTACGTAAAGGTTTGTAGGGAGAAGCCGATGGGATTTCTGAAACAGATAAGAAGAAATCTTGGATACTAGAAAAATCAGTATTTTTTATTATGTTGAAAATATCCATTGTTATAAGTTCCGATTCGATTCGTCAAGCGGTTAGCAAATTAAGTAGTGTAGTCCATGGGCCAGCGCTGTTTTCATAGCGATTACTAACAACCATCTGAATATTTGTAAGTAGCCTCTTTTGACGAGACGCCCAACTTTTTCCTCTATGAAAATTCTCGATAGTGAGGCCTAATACAGTATGGAGGCGTCAAAAGTGTTAAATGGGAAAATGTTATCACTTACAGCTACTTTAAATTAAAACTTGAAACAGTTTTATTACAAATTGAAAACAATTACTGTCATTCAAAAATGATGATTCTATCAAAGTGTCCCCCACTCCCAACATATATCAACAACTAGGTTTAAAAAATTATTACTAAAAGGCTGATTTTTTTACTGTTCTTAGCAAATATTTCCTGGTCACATTGTCCTACAAACTAAGTGGTTCGTTTTTCTATCCCCCTACCTCAGAAATTGTACCACAGAACCCACAATTAAAAATGATTACAAACAATTGACAATTTCCGAGCGTATTAGGACTGGAAAAACGAACCACTCAATTTGTAGGACAATGCGACCAGTTCATAAAGGAAAAATTTGCTAAGCAACAATGAAAAAATCAGCCGGTAAGTAATATTTTTTTTAGACCTAGATGTTGATATAGGTATGTTGGGAGTGGGGGACACTTTAATAGAATCATCATTTTTGTAGTACAATTATTGTTTTCAATTTGTAATAAATTGTTTTCAAGATTTAATTTATGAAGTAGCTGTTAGTAATAAAATTAAACATTCACCCATTCAACACTTTGACGCCTCCATACTGTATTAGCCCTCACTATCGAGAATTTTCGTAGAAGAAAAGTTGGGCGTCTCGTCAAAATGAAGCTACTCACAAATATTCAGATTGTCAGTAATCATTATAAAAAACAGGCGCTGGCCCATGGACTAGTGTCTTCATGCACGCAGAAAAGTTCTCAGTTATGAAGAAACTGTTAAGTTCATCAAGCTCTGAAATTTCCTGTGAAGTGCGAACTAATCAGAATCACCTCCATCTAAATTTCGCACCTCCATCTAACTTCAAATGATTAATACTCAGATATTAAGACAAATTTGAAAGTGCCAGATCCAACCGATTAAATAATAAATCATGGCGTCAAGTTCCACGATCCTGCAGCTCTGGAAACGAACCCTATTCCTGACATCTCGTACAGCATCCAGCCCTAAAGGTCATGACCAATTTAGAAAATGAACTAGAATATTCCGCACCGTTCGAAAACAATTCGATTACCTGTTTAAACGCCGCATTTGCACGAGCGGCGGACCATAAATCTGTTGCGATATAACGCCATCGTTAAACAGGCTCGTTTGCAATCTGAAAAACAGGTTAACTCTTGTACCTGCCAGGACAAACACGCGTTGTGGATGAGTGCATTTTGATGACATTTGCAAATACGGACGTGTGTGGTTGCTTTAGATTTGTTTTGACACCCCTGACAATCATAGAATAAGGGCCGTTCCTATGTGTCCCGCACACGGACGGCAGCCATCGCGGTCCCTTTATTACATGGTGAAAATAAATTGACATAAACTATATATTTTATAATGAAACTTCTGGTCAATTCCACATCTAATTATTTAATTAACTTATGTGCTTATGTCGAACATGACCACATCCTGAAAAAAATATGCAATTCGTTTTTAATTTCGTCTGTTCAAATGGAAATTATGAAAGTTGAAATATCGAGTTTTCGAAAAAAGGCCAATTGAAAGGTGAAATTCTAAACGCTTGCAGATATCGATTCGAAATTATTTTTTTCTGATTCAGCTACCTCAGAAACTTATAAAAACACACCAAAGTCAATAAGCCCGCCATACTTTTCAAATAAATTCAGTATATAGATTTTGCAGTTTTCATTTTCGAGTTGCGTTCGACAGCACCTGCGTAATGCAGTTCGTTTCGGATCGATGAATTTTCAACGTCAATCGATTCATAAGACCAAATTTAATAATTATTAGCAATAAACGTTTTTGCAAATCGCACAGAATTTTTGCAAAATGCTGAAATATAGCGTTTTAGGGGGGTCAACCCCTTAGTCATTTTTCGTCCAAATTTCAAAATATTAGATGATCATTTTATGTGCTTATATTGAGAAGGACTACAGACTGAAAAGAATATGCAATTCTTTTTTCATTCCGGCTGTTCAAACGGAAATTGTGTGTCGATATTTCATATCGAGTTTTCGAAAAAAGCCCATTTGAACGGTGAAATTCTAAACGCTTGCAGATATCGATTCAATATTATTTTTTCTGATTCAGCTAGGTACCTCGAAAACCTATAAAAACATACCGAATTCAATAAAGACCGTCATACTTTTCAATAAATTCAGTTTATAGATTTGCAGTTTTCATTTTCGAATTGCGCTCGAGAGCGCCTGCGTAATGCAGTTCGCCTGGCATCGATGAATTTTCAACGTCAATCAATTCATTAGACTGAGCCCAACAATAATCAGCAATAACTGACAATAATTTTGCAAAATGCTGAAATATAGCGTTTTAGGGGGGTCAACCCTTAGTCAGTTTTCATCCAAATTTCAAAATTTAAGATGTTCATTTTATGTGCTTATATTGAAGAGGACTACAGACTGAAAAAGAATATGCAATTCGTTTTTCATTCCGGCTGTTCAAACGGAAATTATGAAAGTTTGAAATATCGAGTTTTCGAAAAAAGGCCATTTGAACGGTGAAATTCTAAACGCTTGCAGATATCGATTCGAAATGATTTTTTTCTGATTCAGCTACCTCGAAAACCTATAAAAACATACCAAATTCAATAAAATCCGCCATACTTTTCAAATAAATTCAGTTTATAGATTTTGCAGTTTTTCATTTTCGAGAGCGCCTGCGTAATGCAGTTCGCTTCGGATCGATTAACTTTCAACGTCAATTGATTTATTAGACCGAGCTCAACAAACATCACCAATAACAGTTTCTGTAGATTCTACAGACTTTTTGCAAAATGCTGAAATATAGCGTTTTAGGGGGGTCAACCCCTTAGTCATTTTTCGTCCAAAATTTCAAAATTTAGATGATCATTTTATGAGCTTAAATTGAAGAGGACTATAGACTGAAAAATAATATGCAATTCGTTTGTCATTCCGGCTGTTCAAACGGAAATGATGAAAGTTTGAAATATCGAATTTTCGAAAAAGGCCATTTGAACGGTGAAATTCTAAAAGCTTGCAGATATCGATTCGAAATTATTTTTTCTTATTCAGATTCATTCGAATCATTAGACCAAGCTCAATAGCTGTCAGTATTATCTATTTCTGATCTGATTCTAAAGAATTTTAGCAAATGCTGAAATTTAGCGTTTTAGGAGGGTCAACCTCTTAAGCCAATTTTCCTCCAAGATTTTTAATTTTTAGATGATCATTTTATGTGCTTTAATTGAAGGGGATTACAGACTGAAAAAATATACTATTTATTAATTGAAACATCTATCAGGTATTTCGAATTTGGATTTATTTCGACACTCCTTTTTACATCATTCACCGACGTTTCGGTCACAAATCGGACCTTTATCAAGGCTAAAAAAAATTTTGAACATTTAAAACTCAGACATGGAAAATTTGTTGATACACTTACATAATGACTTCACAGGAACTAATCAACAAATTTTCCATGTCTGAGTTTTAAATGTTCAAAATTTTTTTTAGCCTTGATAAAGGTCCGATTTGTGACCGAAACGTCGGTGAAATGATGTAAAAGGAGTGTCGAAATAAATCCAAATACCTGATAGATGTTTTCAATTTATAAACAACATGGATGAAATCATGAATACAAAAATACTATTTATTTTCTACAAAGGCCTACTTGTGCTCAATAATATCCGCTGAAATGGTAGACCATTTTCGTGTTCTTTTCAGTGCGGTTAAATTTCTTTTCACATTTTTACATTCCCTCTCGATGCAATGCACTCACATTGCTTCTTGATGCAATGCGGTTACATGACATCTTGATGCAATACGGTAACATTGCTTTTCGATGCATGATGTTACATTGTTTCTCGATGCAATACGGTCATATTGCTTGTCGATGCAACTCGAGAAGATGTGTGCTGAAATATACCATTTTTGCTTTCGATGCTTGTCCATAGTAAATTAGACTGTTCCTAGAAAATTCCCTAGATGTCTCTAGGGCGCCTCAAAAATAAGTTTTACTTACTTTACCTCCAACAGGACTGGGACATGGGGACGTACTGGCTGATGATGGACTCTTGTCATTATCGTCTGGCAATTCAACGGAGGACATACGGATATTTTTCGCAGACAGAAGACGACGATTATGAACTGGACTAGATGGAGCTGCAAATGCAGAAAAATACATTTTTAATATTCACGACAATTTCAGATCCGTGACCACTAAATGGAAAGCCTATTTGCTCCTAGAAAATCAATCTGTAGGCTATGGTTTAATTTTTTTCATCTCTAATTATACAACTACTAACAGTACTAACTGTACTCCTATAAGGCTCCGTGTAATACTTACTTCCAAAGCCTACTGACTGGTTTTATCATTATTCGTGAATGGAATATCTGTCTTTTTATTTAATTCAATTTTTCACTGAGGCTAAGCTATGTACAGGAGATCAAAGATCTCTCACCACATGAGGACATTTTTTTTTTCAGCTACAATGCGTTTAAACAAAATTTTGAAAGTAGCAATTGAACACAAAAGCGCACTAAAACAGCCACTCCAATAAAGTAGTCATCCGATGAATTAGTATCTCTGAACCCTTTAGCGTCCACCATTATATCCGATGAATTTCCTGGAATATTTCATATCTTCTTTTGAAAAGAAGATGTAGATCATAGCAATCAATTTTCTCTCAAACACATCACATAATTTGCCACATTCAAGAAGTTAGAAATGGTTAAATTAACCATTGAGGAATTCCATACTATACATACAGGCATAACAATATACGAAACATTGCACAAGCCTTACTACGAAGCCAGACAGTAATTGATGTTTTGCCGCCACGTCATTGATGCCATTGGTCGATGATTAGACAAGGTTTTCAAAGCATTGGCGTATCAACTTTTTTAGAAATACAATTTTATCGTATATGCAATCGTGATAAAATTTATATTTACAGTTATACATCAAATATGTTATACCACAAAAATGATATATTTTCGAACACAGATGGGGAAGATTTTGAGCCAATAGTACACGAATATGCCTCAACCAAGCATGTAGGAATTGATACCAAATATTCAAGAAAACTTCCACATTGAAGTATGATTTCACCACAGTTGCAAGAAATTAACTATCGATTTTCTTCGATTTTACAAAAAAAAATCTTTAATTAATTAAAGATGTTATGGCGACCTTCATATCACGCTCTCGGTTGATCCTTTCTGGTCCAGATATCGCGCTCTAGGTTAGATACCTTCTACTTCTGGTCCAGAACCCTTTCTGTATATTTACTGAGAGTTTTTTCGGAAATTTTGAGCTTCTGACAAAAAAATGCGCTCTTAGAAGGTCATATAAGAATGAAATGGTTTCCGTTAGCTATGTACATGCCACTATCTAGCTATACATCTATTGCTAAATGGAATAAAAAGTATCAGCATACTTGTGTAGGTATTTTCAATAGATGTGACATAATGACCGTTTGCAATCTTGTATGGCTGATTGGCTGGAAGAAAAAAGCATGCAGAAATTTTATAAATCTGATATTGAATAGAATGTTAGATACTCAGAAAATATAGATATCTGCATTGTCAACATTGATTGAATTTGATAAACGTTTTCAAAAATCGTAATGAAACCAGTGATTTGAGTTTTTTACTGAATTCCTGAGTAACTAAGTTTAGTAAGTAATAAAATTTTACGAAGGAAGATTCGATACATGCGAAATGCACAACAAAAATGTTCAACATCTACAAAAAGTTCCTGATTAGAAGTCAATCAATCTAATCAATAAATATTATCAATTATGTCGTAAGTAGTCAAAATTTATCTCATATTAATTCCGAAATTCTAATCGTTTTCAAGGGTAAAATATCGAAAATAATAATTATGAAAGATGATTCCCCATTATTATGTGCCTGAATTGATCCTTACAGAATTGAATTTCTGAAAGGCGAGATCTGAAAAAAAGTTCTCGAGGTATTTAGTTCTGAATGTTCATTTCCCCAACTTCAACACTAAAATCGATGATCATTATTTACTGAAATAGTTCATTAATGACCCTATATTTCAACATATTGGAAATGCCCATTACAGGAAGAATTTTATTCAGTTGAGGATAAAATACGATATGATGGATATATTCGCGATATGTATGTTATGAACCTCGCTTCTCTGGCAAATAACATTTAATAACCGAAAATTTAATGGTCCCATGAAAAATATTCGATATCCACCAAATTGTTCAAGAGAATTGAATTTCATGCCATGATTCATTTCATGGACTTGCGAAGTGATATTTCATAGCACTCATATTTCATTTTGATGAATACTGTATAACAGACAACATCCAAATGGAACCAAATGAATCATTTCAATTCCATTCGTTTCTCTCACATTTATCATCAAGCGTTGCACAACAAACTGCTCGTGAAAAAGTGGAATTTTGAATTAACTTGTATTTTCTCGTAGAGAAGAACTTTAATTTCAATTCCAATTCAAATTAAACCTTGAAAACGAGGTGGATGCTGAACAATAGTCTCAAACAGTCAATTAGTAAACAATCAGGAATATACACAAAATGAAATAAACTCTAGAGCACTCAGTAAAAATAAATAATTCACAATAACACAAAATAATGAAAGTTTATTGTTGTGTTAAAAAAATTTCAGTTTGTATTTATGCCGCCTTCATTAGATCTTCTTCTAACCTTACTCAATAACTTGTACCAACAATGAGAGATTGGATCGAAATTTTGACCATTTCCACTCATTCCTTTTCATTTTATATTATTATTACTTATTTTTACAGAGCGTTTCGGCGTATACAGGGTGGTCCAGATCGTAACCAAGAAATTTTAACCACGTTATTCTACATCAAAATAAGCCCTAGTTTGTCATATAAACATATGTCGAGAATATTTCCTCTCCGAGATACGGGGTGTTGTTAAAATTATAGAACAAAAATGTTTTTGTTAATAACTTTCTCACTACTTGAAAATTTTTATGAATTTGAGACATAGGTTTTGAGCGTCAGCGAGACTGAATATTTTCAGATAAAAAATGATATGCCACAGGCTTTTCCGACAATAAAAATTACCATTTGAATCCTTATTTAATTAGGAGCAAATTCGGTCTCTTGACTCTTTGCTGTACTAGGCACAGTTTCCGGTTACAAAATAAAACACATTCTAAATTTGATAATTTGACTATTTTTGTCAAGGAAATTTTGCAATTTTTTCATGCAAGAGAAATATTTTATTTTTTTTAACGGAAACGGTCCCTCGTACAGCAAAAATACAAGAGACCGAATTTGATCCAAAATAAATAAGGATTCAAATGGTACTTTTTTGTCGGAAAACCAGTGGCGTTTCATTTTTTTCTGAGAATATTCAGTCCCGCTGCAGTAAGGACGCCACTGGTAGAATATAAAAGAAATGATATTATGCAAAAAGTGCTCCTTGACGCTCAAAACCTATGTCTCAAATTCATAAAAATATTTCGAGCAGTGTGAAAGTTTTAACGAAAAACATTTTTTCCCTATAATTTCAACACCGGTATCTCGGAGAGGAAACATTTCTCGACATATGTTTATATGACAAACTAGGGCTTATTTTCGATGTAGAATACGTGGTTGATATTTCTTGGTTACGATCTGGACCACCTGTATAGTTTCCTCGAACAAAAAGAATGCTACAATAAAAATTTTCAACTTACACTGTATTCTTGAAGATGAACTCTGATTGGAATGTGGATCACTTGCTGTGTTAGAACCGTAGTGTCTTCTTCTTTGAGCATGCTCAGTACTCTCAGGGGAATCCAACGACAAACTTTTCATTCTCAAATTGAGTTTTTGTCGACGAGGGGAATGGGGTGCTACATAAAAAAATATATATTATTTCACTTCCTATTGTTGAATCAGATAACATACACTCTTTCTTGTGTGAAATTAGCCTTATAACTCGAAGTGTACATGAAGCTTAAAGATAAGAAAAGCAAAGCAATAAACCATGCATAAAGCATAAGACACTAAGCGATATTTTACAGCAAGATAAAGAAAAGAACAAACACAACATAGAAAAATAGTAAAAAACAATAAGATCACTATCTTAAAAATTAGCGGAGCAACATATTATTCAGTCTGTAGAATAATAATTTGAGTTTTGTATGATATATGAATTATAATCATTATTGATGATTTCGGGGGATGATTTCGCCTAATTTCTAATCATGAAAGCACACTACGCTGCACTCAAAGTACGAGTACTTACGATTATAATGCTTCTTATCACATTTTTTTTCATTTATTTTTATTCTATTATTTTTATTTTTTATTATGAATGATATTATCGATTGACATATTGTTGTTACACTAGTATTCAGTTACGAGTTCATTGAATTTAAATTGTTTCATTAAATTGTTTTACAATGAATTATTTTATGCTTTCATTCGACCTGAGGTTCATTTTCACACATCGAAATATAGATAGAGGGAAAAATTGTTCTATTGTCTTTAATCTTAGTAGGAAAAAGGATTTTGATTGTTGAAAACATCTCTTTAGATTTTTTATTAATATCAGAAGATATTTTTTATTATGGTATCCGAAAATTATTTGAAATTTTTGAAGACTTTGCTATTGCAGTCCATTTGATTTGAAAATCAGAAAATCACGTTGTAAATGTCAACTTTTTCATGTTTTTCTTTGATATTTTTTTTTCACTTCTTGTTTTTTTTCAAAATGAACTCCAATAATATAAAAGAAATTATTCCGTAGAAATTTTTTTGTTTTTGACGCACAAAGATAATATCATTTTGTCAATTTTTATGTTTAATATAAATTTTCCATAATTCACAAATGAATTTAATTCTAACGAAGGAGAGGACCATCTAGCAGCCTACATGCTGAAATATAACAACTCATCAGGGATGTTTTAATTATTATTTATCACAGGTAGGTAAAATGGCAAATTGAGCAAATCTCCGTCACTGATAATAATTAATGAAATGTAAATGAAAAAAATGTAATAATGATTCTGAACATTTCTTGAATAAACATATCGAATCGCCGAGTTTATTTTTTGTTTTTCGATGCCTTTTTTTCGGATGTCGAGGATTTTCCTTTGAAAAATAATAGGGAGGGAGTCTTCAAGGATGGAAGAATTCCATTTCCAATCTTGGGGCTCAGACAGAGGGGCTCACCGAAAGGTCTAGTTCCAGAAGCATCTTGGGGGCTACGCTCTGAAAATTAATTATTTACTGGGAGTGTGTAATTTAATTTCTCAACTCGTTTTTCATTAGGACCAGAATTCTGAATGTTTAATATCATACGGTTTCGTTTGTGGGTAATATCACCATAAACCTTCAAAGAAAATTCGCAATTTCAAGCTCTCCGAATAATTGTGTTGAGTGAGAAATGTTATTGTTGATTATACAGGGTGACCCACGGTGGATGGTAGCCTAAACGTTAACTCTAAACGGGAAGTTATTTAAAATGTGGTTTCTTAGGTAAAACTATTGCTGTATTAGTTCAATATATCTTCAGATCTGCGGTGTTGCCATTTATATCAATTAGTAGTAACAATTTTGAAATACGAAAACCCTTGTATTTTATAGCATGCCGATGAAAATATTTCATACGATGAAATCCTGTTCAGGTGACGCTCCATCTCTTTACACCTCATCATAACAAATTTCAATTAAAATTTCATAATTCTAGAAATTTTGTTTTATTAGTTTTCATTAAACATTTTTATGACCGTAATGAAATCCCACTATTTCCGTGAACACAGAAAAGCTTTTTTTAAAGTTAATTCGACTTCGGAGAAAATATCTCAGTTTTAATTCACATGGAATCGAAGATCCTGAAAAAATGAACTGAAATACACAGGTTTCTTTGTTTCGATTTTTCTTCACAAATTTCATCTTGAATGATGTGTTGTGCCCACAAACGGGTTGATAATTACCAGTGGCGGCTCGTAAGATTTCAATCAGAGGAGGCCCGAGACCACGCAATCAACAAAATAATTTATTTCGAACTGGTCTTCCTGTCAGCCACTGACATTTATCACACCATTTTACGCAGAACAAACGATTATGAGCAGATTTAATTATTAAATTTTGTATTGCTGGTCGAGGTGTCTCAGTTACTTGAGTTATGAAGATTTTATCATCGTAAGGCATTTTACTGAATTAATTATTCAAAATAGAATCTACAGGATCTTGCGTTTCTTTAAGTGCCCTACTTGCATTATAATTTTCACTTCTTGTTTCCGTTTCCATTTTTCTTGCTGAAATTTTAAAATTTTACCTACAAACCTTTCCGAAAAATGTCACAAAACTACAAACCGCAACCTGAGAGAATTAATATTTCGTTAATAAAAAGGGAGGGAATCAAAACAACAGCAGATCCCCATCCACGATTGCCGGGGTTGCTTCGGGTCGATCGGACGTTCAGTTTCAGCTGAGCTCGTTCGCCTATAAGCGAAAATAATGCCGTGGAGCCGGGCCTCCAACACGTGATCTACTGCTTGAATTTTGAATGGTGAGAAGTTGAATTTAAAATTGAATAAAATGCAGTGGAATTAGGGGAGGCCCGACCTCCTCTGCCTCCTCTGAGCAGCCGCCACTGTTAACTACATCTTTATCAATCATTCAAGATGAATTTCGTTCAAGTAAAAACCGAAACAATAAAATATTGAAAACCCAAAATCAACTTATATCTTACAATGATATTTGGGCGAACTTAAAATGATGAGAGGGTTGAGGTTAGTTCATTTCCACAGGTTTTAAGCAGGATATAGTTAAAACATCAATTTTTCAACATCGAGAACAAAGAAACAGGCAACACTGATATACCAAAAAGGTGCAACGAACCTTGCCAACCGAGGATACTCAGGAATTCATTGAATAAATTAGAGAAACGAAGTGGAAAACTCAATTTCTATTTGAATGAATTCGTGAGATCCTCAGTCAAGTAATGCAACACAAAGATGCAGGATATCCGATAGAATATCTCTGGGAAATTATTTTCCCATATCAGAATGTAAAATTTTTGAAACTGTCATAATTTGAAAGGGGTTGGAGTACTATATTATTTTTTCAGGGGGTTGGGGGTTTATTCAGCTACAGTATCTTTTTGATAAAGGGAACTACCTTTTTACATTACGGGGATTAACTTTCACGACACAAATTGATATCTTGCAAACTTCACCTTAAATGATGTTTTGTGAGAAAGTCAGGTTTTCGAGAGAAATATTATTGATATCACCGAAATAAGCTAGCTAACTCAAACAATCAGAATTGACGAGTGTGACGTACGCGTTAGCATTCATATCAATGGTTTCGTTGCTTGTGTGGCACGTAGCGCCGTCTTGCAATAGTAAATGTAATAGTAAACGTTGTCCTGATCAATACTATCCAATTTTGGCCATAAAAAATCACTAATCATCTCTCGATAGCCCATCCGTTCTCGGCTGTTCTTGAGCGACGTGCACGGGTTTCATTCTTCACATCACTAACTTGTCCCAACAGCTCGAATTTTTTCACCAATTTCTTTATTGCGGTCCGACAAGGTGCTTCACGACGACCCAAAAATGTTCGGGTTTACGAACCGTCTCTACCAAATTTTCACCATTTCTACAGGGTGTACCGTAATTAGACCGATAAACTCTAGTGGACATTATAGATCGTATTTAGACAGATTCGACCCAAATCATATAATGCAAAATTGCTTCGTTAAGGAGCTAGTGGCCTTTGAAGATGACGTCCTGTTCACACTTTTTGCCACATATTCGCTAAACGGAGTCACATAAAGTGCTGAAAGTTTATACATTGGCTAATATGAAAAATACTCATCGATTAGATTGAGTGCATTTCTTCCATGTCAAGCACAATCGTATCATTTGGAGGGGGCGAAGGGTATTTTTAGTTAACACTTTTTTAACTTTCATTATTTCGCGAGATTTACATCATATTCATAAACTCTGATGTTTTTTCTTGAGAAAAGATGCTCTTCAGCACTTTTTTTGACTCCGTTTTGCGAATATGTGGCAAAAAGTGTGAACAGGACGTCATCTTCAAAGGCCACTAGCTCCTTAACGAAGCAATTTTGCATTATATGATTTGGGTCGAATCTGTCTAAAATACGATCTATAATGTCCACTAGAAGTTTGTCGGTCTAATTACGGGACACCCTGTATAGTGAATTTAATAATTTCAATGCGTTCTTGAAGCGTGTATCGTTCCATTTTTATTAATGGTGTAGTTTCTACTTGTCAAATGTCAAAAAATGACAGTTTCGAACGTGATATCTACCGAAATAGCGGGATATTCAAAATAACACCTCTTATTGGAAAAACCCTTTAGAGCGGTGTTGAATCTGTGCGTGCCAATTAATCTATCTCCAAAAGTTTTATTTGAATCTTAATTCATGGTATGATAACCTTTTCCATAGGAGAATGAGTCCAATGGAAAGCTACCTAACCTAACTCCTTCCATGAAAGGATTTCCAATGGAAAACTACTGTTCATCATTTAAAATTCCATTCACGAACTTCAACAAAGCATCAAAAATAAGGTGAAACTCACAAGCTACCTTTTCCTAAGCAGAAACTCGATGGTCACTCTAGCTTGTCTACGTTAACACTTATATAAAAGAGGGTAAATTGATCTTATTTCGCGTACTTTCCGGTAAAGAGATGGAGCGATGTCCTGGCGATCCATGTCTAGACCTAGATCCGAATCCAGTTAGACTTTTCATGCCGGCGAAAAGTCTTCTTCTCATAGAGGTCGCCTCTGCCGGGTTCATGGCTAGATATGCGTGGGTATGTCTTCGAGCTGCGAAGGCAGATACAGAGCTAACAGTTAATAGAAAGAAAAATGTATGTACAAAATAAAGGCTTGACCATCTATCGGTGAGAATTTAAACCACCAATTATTTCGAATCTGACAACACTTACGTGGGATTTCTATAATTCAATTTGGTAAATATCGACCAAATTTGGTTTCATTATATTCATTGAGTCTTCCTGAACAACATTAGTGAAAACTGGCAGGTGGCGGCCTGTCTTAGTTTAGAAAATATGGGCCCCAAAACTTCCAAAAATGTTCCATCTTCACGTCACTTTTTTCACTATAAACCACAAATCACTGCTTTAATTTAGTCTATAAATCACTTTGTACAATAAAATAACTATTCGAATAGTTTCATTCCAGGTTTTTTGTCAATAATTAATGCAGAAACATTGAAATTCTAGACCATATATCCAAAAAACATTCAAGGAAAGCCAGCCATTCTTCATGGTAAGTTTGGCACCACTGCTTCGTCCTTCGGCGAGTGACATATCAAATGATGGCGGGATTTACGGGAAGGCATTATCATATTCGCGCGAATGAATCTGCGGCAGTGCCAAATCTATCATTAAAAACGCAGGCTTTCCTTGAAATTTGTGGATTGTGGTGCCTCTAAAATTTCGATGTTTCTGCATTAATTATTGAATATACCTACCTGGAATGAATCTAATCGAATAGTTATTTAATGTTCGAAGGTGATTTATTATTAAAATTGGAGCAGTGAATTTGTGTTTTTATAGTGAAAAAGTGACGTGGTTATGAAACATTTTTGGAAATTTGGGGCTCATATTTCTAAACCAAGATAGACTGCCACCTGTCGGTTTCACTAATGTTGTTCAGGACGACTCAATGAATAAAATGACACCGAAATCTGGTCGATATCTGTTGGTCACCGAAATCCAAAATTTACCTTCAATTTGTCTTAGATGGCTCCTACTAGTAGTAGGAGCTTTTACCAATGGGAGTTGCCGTGTGAAATATCTGCATCATTCCATACACAGGGTGAATTCTAAGAATAACCTTAACTTTAATTTCTTGACACGACTCTCAAGAATCCCATATGTCGTACCTATTACAATTTTGGACAAGTTTTAAACAGCTTCTTATACATTTCTAGTTTTGCTGCTTGATATAGTCTTCACTTCGTAGAAAATCAATTTCTTTATCAAAGATTGAATTCCAACACTGTCATTCTATTTTGTCACAAAATTCGGTATATTATCTTCTCTGAATGAATCAATACAAATTGTTTAGGAATTGCACGAAAATGTCGTTTAAAATTTCAAGATGACAAATCAGATGAAAGGAAAAGAGCCCTCGATATGAATTTTCAGCTCATCCTTTAAACAAATACAATAATAGGCACTTTATACTTATATGAAAAGGCACAAATTCAATCAAATTTCCATTGATTTCTAGTGCATGGACTATACTCGTACGTGGTCCAGTAATAACAGTTCTTAGAAGATATGAAAAGATTAAACTAGAAACGCATCCAGCAACAATCTCAGAGAAGTTCTATTTCGAGATCTGAACCAAATCTAATCTGCAGACTTTTCCAGATGTTCATAAAAAGAAATGTGGACATTGTGTGTGAAAACTTCTCATTTGGGGAGGTTCATAACCTGAATTCTCCACCGCGTTGCATGAGAAGCCTTCAAATGAATTCCCCAGAGGTTCTTGCCTACACATCTCATTTATTATTTAGTCGTGTATCGAAAGCTTCCACAATATCAATAAATGAATTATTCCATAGATTTTCAACAGCTCAGATGAGGATTTAACATCGAAAGAAAATTTGTTAGAGAAAAACCCAGGAGAGTTCGCCTTTTCCCACCTATTCATTAGATTGAACGACAAGTAAACATTGAAGATAAAATTTTGCTCCAATGGACTCACTAAAATTATTCACTCTTTCGAAATTGGAGAGAAAATCCGAAAATTTTGAATTTTTGTAACGGCGCGAGTTGGTAATTTTCACAGAAGAAAAAAACGTTTGTGTGAAAAAGATGATTTTCAGCAAGTATCAAATTGAGACATATAGGTATGGTTCTGTAGAATATCATACATTCAGAATTCTGATTTCCAGTTATGAAATTAAAGAAATGAATGAAGAGTTAGTGCTTTTGTTCAACTCACAAATGCCCAACTTACCTAGAGAAATATAGCAACTCTGTCTATTTTTAATCATTCGTAACGTTAAGCCCCAATATTCGGACAATATAATATTCAACTAAATAATATGTCCTCCTAAGAAAAATCAACACAATAATCTATTTTCATGCGACCAAAATGCAGACAAAAATCAATCGAGGGTTGCCTTTATATGTCGTCGTTATATAAACAAAATAAAGACAAAATAAATGAACATTAATAATAAAAAATCGCTTTATTGTTTTTCAAACTATTTCTCATGATGATTTATGCTTTTCTGCATGTGTTTGAACCAATTGTCGAAGCACGTCTGATTGAAGTACAGTGGAACTTCCCTATTACGAAAGCGCTAAATCCGTAAAATTTCGTTATACAGAAAATTTGTTCTATAGTCGGCAATGTCGCGGCGACTTCACTGATTAATTTGAGATTATCATTCAAAACTTAAGCACTTCCTTTTAGACATTTTCGCACAACTTTTCACACTAGCTTAATGGTTAGATTGAAACCAACAGCCAGGGGTGTATTTAAAATTGTTTCAGAAGGATCTCTCTGCCCGCCGTAATGATTCAGTTTAAGGTCGAGATTTATAAGTACGTCCGGAAAAATTTCAGAAAAAACCCACCTTATTATTACCAATACCCATTCAAAGAGTGATGTTGTTTGAATATTTCGTTATAGAGAGAATTTTACTTTGTTTTAGAGGGTGTTTTTAACATGGAATTTGGATTCAAGGTGCAATGAAATTCGTTTACAAAGAAATTCGTTATACAGACGTTCGTAGTAGGGAAGTTCCACTGTATTTCCAAAACATGCATTCTGAACGCATCAAACATTTCTTCATGTTTCCAAAGACATGACATCCCAGTTATTTTTTTACGTGCGGGAATAAAAAAAAATTTTTCAGTGCCAAGTTAGGCTTTACTGTGTTTTACGTTTAGAGTGCTCAAAAATGTAGGTGTTTGAAGCGACGTGTGAGAGCTCGAATTGTCGCGGTGAAAAGTAATCCTTATAAATTCCTAATTTCTGGTGAGACAACTTACGTAAACAACAATTTTTTGCATTTTACCCGTAATCTACAATGCTACAAAAATAGGTAATACACTGAGTGACTTATCTTGAAATATAAAAGGCACCCCTGTATCTGTTCGAGTTAGGACCGAATATGGTGTTTGGAACGATGATTAAACTCCAAGGCCTAATCAGGATCTCAAATAATGTAATTATGAAATAGATTAATTACTTTCAGGCGACAAGTGTAGTGAATAACAAATATGGCTTCATTCCGAATTTAAATGTCGTGATTTATACCAGTTCGAAACTTTCTCAGTCTCTGGGTTTAGGTAAGTTAGTTAATAGGCCTTTGTGGTATTTTGTACCTCTCGTCTCGTGATATGAAAAACATGTATTTAATAGTTGTTTGTTCAGAGAACCAGGTCAGAATAACGCCTGGGGAATAAACCACAATATTTTGTGTGATAATTATGTTGAAATACGAGAATATCCCTAAGAAACCACGAGATAAATGATTTTCGAGTTTATATTAATTTACGATGATTCATACAGTTCAAAAAGCTATAATTCCATTTTTTTGTTGTTTAGATTTCAAACAATAATTATAATGCTCATTCAAAATGAGATAAATATTCATATTTCCCAAATTCAACAGAATATTCGAGTAATTTTGTCTATTTCAACGTTGAGTGCATAACGATGATTCAAATAATTACGTATTTAATTACTGTTTTCATACTTGTATCAGATTAAATGATGAATTCAATCAATTTCCTGAATACATATTGAAACCATTGAATTTAATGATATATTATTTGGATTCATGAAATTTGGTCTATATTCAGATTTTCATTCGATTTATCGAGGACTAACTTAACTAAAATTAATCAATTTATTGATAAGGATTCCGCAAAAAAAGCACACAATTGTTTCTGGTAATGAAAATAATGAGAGTAAACCAATTTTTGTTATCTTCTTGTCCAATTTAGAAACTTTTTTGACACCTGTATTTTCGTATCTCTTACCATTTTCGAATAAAAAATTATTGAACGATTGTTTGCATTCACATAATAAGCTTAAGTTGAGTCTCAGATGACGAGATATCAAAATAAAGCCAATTTTGGGCATACCCATCGAGTATTTCTATAATTTTTTTATATAGGTTAGAGATACGAAAAAAATACAGGAGTCAAAAAGTTTGCAAATTGAGCGAAGGTATCAAAATTTGATTTTACTCTGGTCAGTGTTTTACCGTGAAAAAGTTTGAGAGGGAAAAAGGAGACATGGCTCCGGAAAAGAAAACACCCTGTAGATTCTAGTTGAGATTCAGGACGTGCAATGATGGAGACTGTTGAAAGTAGCTGGCATTCGAAATTTGGACTGAATATCTCAAAAACTGCAGAAGAAAAAATCATTTTTTTTTGGAAATTTCAACACCCTGTAGCTCCATAACGAAGGTTTTATTTCTGGAGAGACCTAGAAGGGCCAAGATGTGTTCCACCTTCAAAAACATGTTGTCCACCTTCAAAACATGTATCATAGGCTGTATACTCTTCGTAAGAATTAACGGATTCTAGGTTAATACAGTGGAACTTCCCTATAACGAAAGCGCTTAATCCGCAAAAAATGCCATAAAGAAATTTCGTTATACAGAAATTTTTTTTACAGTCGGCAATGTCGCGATCGACTTCACTGATAAATTTAAGTTTATCATTCAAACTTAAGCACTTCCTTTCAGACATTTTCGTACAACTTTCAACTAGCGTAATGGTTAGATTGAAACCAAACAGCCAGGGGTGTATTCAGAACTGTTCAGAAGGTTATCTCTGCCGCCGTAATGATTTAGTTTCAAGGTCGGGATTTATTACGTACGTCGGGAAAAATTCGGAAAAATCCACCCTTACACCTTCTTAACAATAGTCATTCAAAGAGTGATGTTCTTTGTATATTTACGTGACGTCGTTTAGAGGGTGTTTTAAACATAGAATTTGGATTCAAAGTGCAATGTCTTGTACGAAATTCGTTATACAGACGTTTGTTATAGGTAAGTTCTACTGTATTTTATATATTCAATAGCTCAGAGACATTTCAGTTTCCTGGAACCAGAAATAAAGCTGCGTGTGAACTCACTTCAATGTAAAATATTTTTATGGTGGATTATTAGTTTCATCAGATATTCAGATGGTAGAGAGTCTAGTTAGTTACAATATAAACCACCCACAAAAACGAAAGTGAAATCTATTATTCACGAGACTAGATACAGTCCCAGTTTTCATTCACTACACTGCTACCTCTATGTAATCCACTAGTGCATCATTCAGGAGTTGAACCCATCATTCTGTTGCATCCTCTACCAATCTTTATCATGAATTCATTGTCATTCTTCGAACCTGAACTAGTCGAACAAGGAGCAGGATTGATCACGGATAGATTGGTCCCTGTCGGGGGCGGTTGAGCGCCGCCTCTCCGGTTCAGACTTTGTCCAGAGCTGCCCGTACTCGGGGGGGCCACGGCCCCCCCATTGCCCCTGTCTACCGTGATACCGGCGCTTCGATGTTTACTCGAGGTTTAGCGCTCGAGATTTCCGTTGCCTGTTTCAGTACTTGATAGATTCGATCCACCTCGTTAGGCTCTGTCAAACAATGCCATTAAAAGGGTTTGTTTTCAAGTTTTCGAATTCGAGTTCCTTTCGGAGATTTGGTAGGGGGCGACATCGCTAATCCGATTTTGGGGCGTATGATTAGACGGTGGATTTGATTTTAGTGGCGTATTGTTCATCGAGTTGTACAGGCTGGACTCAGATCAATAAAGAACATAAAGGGTTTTCCAATAAGAGGTGTTATTTTGATATTCGAGGAAAAATGCCATTTTTCAATATAAAATGATCGGATGTTAATTTAATTATAAGAAGAACTATGCCGTTAATAGTGGAAAATAACATCACGCAAATGATCACCATGACCACGCTTACAGGACATATCCTTTTAAATGAAATTTTACATAACCAAATAGCAAAGTGGCTGCCTATGTCCTCGATAGCCTCACGAATTCCATCTTTGAGGTCTTGAATCGACGCTGGGCTATTGGCGTAGACCTTCTCTTTCACGTGGCCCTAAAGGAAGAAGTCGCAAGGTGTTAAATCACAAGATCTCGGTGGCCAATTGTGATCACTCTTCGAGAGATACACGGTCCGGAACTATCCAATTTCGGCCATAAAAAATCATAAATCATCTCTCGATCGCGCAATCCATTCACCTGGGTTTTCTTCAAAACACTTTCGGCTACAGCAGCAATATTCTTGGATGTTTCTCCCTTGAGCGACGTGCACGGGTTTTCTTCACATCACTAACTTGTCCCAACAGCTCGAATGTTTCCACCAATTTCTTTATTGCGGTCCGAGAAGGTGCTTCACCGACGACCCAAAATGTTCTAGTTTTACGAACCGTCTCTGCCAAATTTTCACCATTTTTATAGTGAATTTTAATGATTTCAATGCATTCTGTAGCGTGTATCGTTTCATTTTTATTAATGGCGTTGTTTCTACTTGTCAAATGTCAAAAAATGACAGCTTCAAATGTGACATCTATCGAAATAGCGGACTATTCAAAATAACACCTCCTATTGAAAAATTATGAATTATTTTTTAGGAATAACCTCCTAGAAAATTTTTGGGAAAAACTCACAGACGTGAATATTATAAACATTTCTAATAATGCTTCAGAAGTGCTAATGCTGGGCAACACCAAAAATATTATAGCTTCCATTGAAAGCAGATAATATTCAGAATCCTGTATACATTTTTTCAACGCTTACGATAAAAACTTTTATTTGGGCTAGGAAGTGAACATCAAGAAGCGATGACAGCAAATGTTAGGATGAAGTATAACAGAACAGAATATTTCGTGTCACAAATGTATGTTTTTATTAATCTTAAAAGATGCTTTTCTGCAATGGATAAAGAATAAATGATTATTCGATGATATAATATTCAAACTTGTTGAATCGAAATATAGGTAAGTTTCAAAAAGAATATAAGAGAGACATAACTATGTGTTACAAAAAGTGAGAAAGAGGGAACTCCTATTGTTTAAATGAAATTTTGAATTTGAAACTTTTGGAATTAAGATTTGGCAAAATGTCGTACTATGAATTCAATTGCATTACAGACTACATGCACCATGTGAAATTTCTTATCTTGTTGTTGTTTATCATTACATAGATTTTACATTTCCATTCAATATTGCAGAGAATAATTTTTTTATATTCACCTCAATTTTAGTGAAATATTTTAGTTTCAAATACATCTCTGCTTCTTAAATAAGCAGGAAATAACATTTTTCCCACATTTTCTCATTATTCCTATTTTTCTTGTCCGAATGAGGATACCATATGTTTTTATCCATTTCATAAAAAACAACCTTTTTGTAATATCCTGTTCAATTCATTGTTATTTTTCATTCAATTCCCAACAACATGGAGATACTATAAGCAATGCGTCGAGTTCTTGATTTTCAAAGGTATTTGAACCTTGTTTTCATCCCTCATTGAAAGTCTTCTATTTATTGTCGTCATTCCACCATATTCTTGTAAACACACGCAATCCTGAGGTGAAGAACTATTTTTGTGGTAGATTCACATATAACGCTAAATTATTAGCCGAAAACAGCTTTAAAGCGGAAAGCCTATGGTGGAAAATGAATGGATAATGACAAAGCATTTTATGATCTGCATCTCAAGATTTTGTTCAATCAAGTCGATATTCACTGATGTGATACAAACGAGTGCAAATTTTAGTATTTTAATAATTGTTGCACTTTCAGATGTACAGATTTAATTTTATTTTATTCCATCCTTCGAAAACCATGTACAACTGCAATTCTTCAATTTAACATCTATTCTCATCTCAACCGTAAAAATGGCAAACAAATAAGAGCTTAAGACCTATAAATTATGTACAATATTTACAAATCATCAACATTGAAACCAAAACTATAAGAAACAGACGAATGTCGAAATTTTTGTGTGAGAAATAATATCCGTACATTTTTCGAAATGTTGTAATCAGGTTTTCGAGAAAAAAATATTGGAATAACCGAAATGAGCTGGCGAATACAAACTATCAAAATTTGCGTTTGAGTGTGACGTTTTCTTTACATTTCAGTATTGAAATCGCATTTTCAATATTGATTGAAGTGTAATCACTTGAATTTTAAATGAATAATTGGACAGATTGATATAATTAATTAATTAAACGCAGTTACATGAAAAAGCCCTTTAGGTATTTTAAACATAATAAAAATCCCTTTTTTGTGATGTTGACTCCTAGCTTTTATTGGAGGTAGAACCCAGTGAAATGAAGTAAATGAAAAATTTTGCTGTATAATATCGTAAGATTAAGAAGTGCTGTCTCCGAAAAATTAAGATAGGGCTTCGTATTTCACCCCAATTACTTTTTTTCCCTGGGGATGCCAAAATGGAATATGGAGTGCAGTATTCTATTTCATCTTAATCATTTTATTCACCACTTTGGGACTTCAAAATGAGATCGGTTAATTAATAATAATCTTTTCTCTCTTGCTTTTCTTCGAAGTAAAAGTCGAGTAGCGTTAAGCTACATCTGATGAATTAGATGGAGAAGACTAAAGCTCACGACTTATTATTTCAGGAAAATTTTGTTTAATCCTCCTTTTATTTTCATGAAAAACACCGAATGGAATATCGTGTATTTTTATGATACTTAAGTGACAGTTGATAGATCATTACGTGTCCAAAAACATATCAACATCATTATAAAGAATTGTAGCGTTGTTAGAAAAGTAATTCTCTTAGTTCATGAACTTAAATTCGCATTCATTGCGTAGTGTTGATATCAAAAGCTAATATAATATACAGGGTGTTATGATTTGTTTCCGACAAACTAAATGAGTGATAGATCACATAATTTCAAGCAGAAAAGTTCCTATGAACATGGGTCAGGAAATGATTCGTTTCCGAGATACAGGGTGTTAAAGTTAAGTTAAGTCAATGCAATTTTGGACATTTCGAACACCTTCTTTAAAAATTTTATGTTATTTGTTTAGTTCTTAATTGTTACATCTAAAAATATTTAATTTTAAAATTATTTCCTTTGTTTCTTTTACTCTACATGTTTTAAAGATTACATTAATATGGATTGGCTTTAAACGCGTTTTTCTCTGAAACAGTTGCTCCGAGCAACTTGAATGAGGTATAATTTTTTTTAACTATAAAAGTCAGGGAATCGATTTTTCTGGTCCAAAATGACGTACAGAGTAGCACAAAAAAGTTGCAACGGTTTAAAAGGGAGGAAATGATTGCCAGTGGCGCCCTCTAGAAGATACAACAACCAAATCGGCCACAAATTGAATTTCTCACCTCAGAAAAACCTATGTACCAACTTTCATGCAATTATTTGGAATCAGTCGGAAGATATTAAAGAAAACGCGAATTTTTTTTCAACTTTAACACCCTGTATCTTGGAAACGAAGCATTTCCGGATCCATGTTCATAGGAACTTTTTGCTCAAATGATGTGATCTATCACCCATATCAGTTTGTCGGAACAAATCAGAACACCCTGTATAAATATATCTTCTGTAGAATTATAATTGATCCGAGAAATCTTATCACAAATCTGCCAGGGTTTGATATTCAGGTGACAGTTCGATCAATAAACGTTATTGCTATTGCTATTAGTCGTTTGAAATCAACCAATATTAAACTCTACTTCAGAGCTAATCTCGTCCTCGCTCAAAAACAAAATGCAAGAAAGTGGTATGAATCAGAAAACCTTATTAGGACTCATTAGGACTCATCAGCACAGACAGGATACTCTGAACGATACAAGGTATTTCCTGGAACTTACAGCGAAATGGCATCTTCTTTAAGGTATAAATAATCGAAGACGCCATCTCTTGTTCCATACGAAAACCATCCTCCATAGCATGAACCTTGAACGAAGTAGCGAGATATTACCATTTGTTGCATTGACCGAAACGTTCTCTCATTTCGCGTTTGTTGTTTTACGCGTTAAACCTTCTTATTATTTAATACGATGTCAACTGACGTTACCCTGAGCGCACCGCGTCGTGAACTGAAGACGCAATATTTGCGAAATGCAAGAACGCTTCGATCAATGCGACAAATGGTAAACATCTCGTTACTTCGTTCAAGTTCATGCTATGGAGGAAAGTTTTCGTATAGAGCTATAGATGGCGTCTTCGGTATATTTATACCTTGAAAGAATAACCATTTCGCTGTAAGTTCAAGAAATATCTGTATCATTCAGAGCTATCCTGTGCAGATGAGTCCTAATAAGTACGAAATGGCCATCCATAGGTTCGCTGTTGATAACCCTTCCTTGCATTCTGTCTTGAGCGAGGACGAGATTAGCTCCGGAGTATGAGTTTAATTTTGGTTGATTTCAATCGGTTAATATTATTCTCTGATTTCACTTTTTTGTATTCATGGCGATGTTAAGCTTTAAACCTTTTGTATTTTTAGGTCAGGGGTCTCTCCAATTTTATATACCAACAATAACTTTCAGTAAAAAATACGATTGCATTCAGAATGGGGACGAAATGAAGGTAAGCGGGAAATATGATGACTGTATTAAATTGTCGTATGATAAAAAACATGAATAATGCAGATAGAGTGTGCAGCTGATACTTTACGTTCCTCCTCAAGGGTCGGTTCGGGGACTCGAGTCTCAATTTCTGAAGTGGACTTTTGTCGCCTCAGCAGCTTCGCCTTGTCTGACATTTCGAAGGCCTTATCTTGACAATCTACGTGGATGTTTCATTTTGCATATTCTACATTTCAGGCCTTGTCGCGTATGCCCTGAAGAGAAGAAGAAGATAATTGAATCTATGGTCGAAAACTTGCTTTGTTAGTGAAGGGTGAGATAATTTTTGGATGGCGCGCTTGAGCTAATTGGAAAGTGTAGCGTAATGCATTGTTTTTGGAGTTTATCGCATGCTTTGTCTGACTAATTTTTTGGTTAGTTATAATAATCCAGTAGAATTGTGCTTTTAGCAGGAGGGTTCTCTTGAATTTTGCATGAATATTCAGTACATTCAGTCTTGATTCGCAAGAAAAATTCATTCGAATCGGATATCTTGTTATGGAAATTAAAGATTCTTCTTTCAATATTCCAATGAATTTTCTATAGTTTTGTTACACTATGGTCACACAATTTTGCCTAAGGCTTATTATAAGCATCTAGCATTAGGCCGCAACATTTCATTCCGATTGGTTTCGTTTTGAAAACATAAAATACGGCCACTCAGAATTTTTGTTCCCCAATATCTCAGACAAAACAAAACCCATCGAAATGAATATTGTGGCCATATGCAAGATGGTCATAATAAGCTTCGTGCAAAATTGAGTGAACATAATGTGAACAGACCCACCGAAAATTCATTGAAATATCGAAAAGAAGAATCTTTATATTTCCATAATAAGATATCCGATTCGAGTGAATTTTTTTTGTGAATAGAGGCTGATATACTGAATGTTCATGCAAATTTCAAGAAGATCGCATCATCGGAACCATAAAATTTAATTTTCTCCATTTTTTTGAGTCCAAGATAGGTATTACCTCATTTCAAACTACATTACTGGAAAAAATAAAGGATCAAAAACAAATTCAAAATTTTTCGGCAATTTTTCAACATGCCGTAACTTTGAGGGGAATGGTCGAACAAGGAATTTAAAAAATGGAAATTCTAGCTCCAAGTGTCTAGTTTTTGGATAAGAACTTCAAAAATTTCAAGTTTCAGTGGTTTTCGAGTAATAATAGAAAAATCAGCAACAAAAAAAATTCTCAAAATTTTACCACTTTTTTTTTCTTGTCTACGAGCGTGGAAATTTTATTTTTTGCATTATCGTTATAATGATGGGATACTTCGTTAATTCAAGCTTCAACTAATTTTTTTATTGACCTCAATACGTTCTTTTCTCGCCGAGATATCGGTCTTCAAATGGAAAAGGATCCATTCTTCTTCGATTATCGATTTCTCAGCAACCAATGATCGCGCAGAAAATTGAAGGAGGGTTTCAAGACTTAAATGAAATTCCATTAATGAACAACCATTGCTTATTCATAGAATTTTTTTTTCCTCATGTTGCATCAATATAAAAATTTAACAAAAAAAGGGCTTCTGGTGGTTTCTGGGAAAATCTACCTCTGGATCGAACATGTTGAGGAAACCAATAATGTTAAGTGTGACTTTCACAGTTCTATATGTTGATAAAAACCTTACGAAGAGCCAACTCAATCCAGCAAGCCGTTTTTTTGTTCGACTCGATTGAATTTTTTGAAAGAAAATAAGGACCACGTTTTTTGCTCTGAGAAGCTCATAATCTTCAAAAAAGGCAAAAAATAAACAAATAAAATTTTATTAATTTAATAACGATCGATAATAATCAAAGACAAATGGATCCTTTTCCATTTCAAGACCGATATCTCTGCGACAAGTGGACGTATTGAGGTCAATAAAAAAATAAATTGAATTGAATTAACAAAGTATCCCATCATTATACCGATTATGCAAAAATAAATTTCCACGCTCGTTGACAAGAAAAAAAAGTGGTAAAATTTTGAGAATTTTCTTGTTGCTGATTTTTCTATTATCACACGAAAACCACTGAAACTTAAAATTTTTGATGTTTCTATCCAAAACTAGACACTTAGAGCTACAATTTCCTTTTTTATATTCCTTGTACGACCATTCCTCTCAAGTTACGGCATGTTGAAAATTGCCGAAAAATTTGGAATTTTTTTTTGATCCTTTATTTTTCCAGTAATGTATAATTTGAGCTAGAACGGGTTGTCGTAAAACAGCTGTGGTAGTACAATTTGTAGGAAATTTTATGTACTTCCATTTTGTATGCAAAGGTTTTTCACGAAAAGTGATAGTTTCCGAGTAATAAGCAAAGAACTGACCAAGAATGAGATTTTTATTCTTTTTTTTGTATTTTTTTCTACGTTCAGTTCACGATTTTCTTAGCGACCCAAATTCGGATTCAGCACCCGAAAAAACATAAAAAATGAAAGAACAAAACTACCCCACACTTTCCTGCTAAAAGCACAATTCGACTTGATTGTAGTTATAATAATGAGTTTTTTCTCACCTCGTAATATTTGTTGACAAACATCACAGGGTGTGATTTTCTTGTATGTATTTTCTTGAAAATGATGAGCATCCGGATCACCTTTCAGAAGTTCTCTGGTTGCTGCAGCACCGTTTTTCCTGCGGAAAGTAAACAAGATATTAATTTCTATTAAGCCCCAGTTGCACGAATACAGGCTATGAATATTTTCTTCCACCGGAAAATTGGGTGAGGGTAAACAAACCATTTTTCCATTAATTCTACTCCTAGGAGGTTTTTTTAGTCGTTATGGTACAGTCTCGGGATAAGTTAACTGATCACTGATTACTTTGATGATAATGTCTAACCAATAGCTAATTATATAACAAAAATTGTAATAGAGAGTGGAATAAATTTTTTTAGTGATGGAAAATCTCAATAAATTTTTCTGAAATATCTTTCTATGTTCTACATCGACTGAAATATAGCTACCAATAATAAGATCCATTTGAAAAGAACAATTATAAAGATCCTAACTAAGAAAAACATAATCAACTAACCAAAGCTCAATATTTTCTCCGAAACTACAATAATATATTGAAATGTTATTTGGGATTCTTTCGTAATTTTAGCCTCTACTATTCAACTTGGAACATTCAAAAAATCAACTTTCGGCACTTTTTGAAAATATTAGTAAGTCACGAAAGTAGCTGTTTGGAAGTTTTAAACTTCCAAACGAATGCTGCTCGAAACGTTGATTGGTAGAGGCAAAAAGGATGGAAATAGACTTAAGAACATTTAAATAAATTTTTTAAAATCAGGAATTTTACGTCAACTACAATAATATACTATCACAAGATAATTATTACTACTATTATAATAAAAAAATAGTGTTCTGAATGACTTCCATGCAATAATTCGTATTTCACGGTAACAAATTCAACACAACAATGTTTTCTATGATAAATGTATAATGTGTTATAGTCGTATCTATAAATAGAAGAAAACATCCCAAAAAATGTTATAGTTATTCCAGTTAATGAGGATTATCGTATTTTGGTGTTATCTTACATGTATTTTTTTTTGAATTATCAATCAAATTGTCTAGTATATTATATTTTTACTTTTCTTTTCATATTTTATGTCCCAAAAAGCTGCAAAAGCAAGATAAATCAACTATGTATACAATAATCTTTTCGATTCATGTCTAATATTGAAGAACAATTATTGGAATAACTATAAGTTTCAAAGCCAGACCAAAAACTTGAAACATATGACATACGTACGCTGAAGTAAAGTTGTGTCTATCTGTATTGTTTGCACCATGAAAATTAGATATGTATGTATATTTTTTCGAGTAATGGCACCGTAAAACGAAATATGATTGAATGAATCTAGTCCACATGATAATGTAAAACATGAAAAAGACGAAAATGTTTTAATTCATTATTTATTAGAATACAGCAATATGTAGCTGATGAAAAATACTTATTTGTTATGTGAAAATATGAAAGATTCAACAAGAGAAAAAATGCCCTCAATAAAATTAGCAAGGTGTGCAAGGTGCTCATAATAAATCGCATTTTGTGGTCGTCGTAGTGTTAATAGAACCATAGAAAATTCAATTGGAATATTGAAAAGAAGAAACTTCATATTTTCATAACAAGATATCCGATTCGAGTGAAATCTATTTTGTGAATGAAAATTGATAAACTGAATATTCATGCAAAATTTCAAGAGGATCGCATTATCAGAACTCTACATTATTTTTTTTTTCATATTTCAGTTTTCGAATAATTTCCAGAATTATTCCAATCGTGCTGAGATTCTGCATTTGTATATTTAGTATCAATCTCAAGTCCTATACAAAATTTGGAGGCAAAATCCTAATTGCTCCACCAATAAACGGGCGTCAAAAGCACCTGCTCAGGGCTTCCCTATATTTTTCTATATCTCTTTTGTAATTCACAGAAATTAATCAATGAAAACGATTTAAACATACATATGGATTCTGTGAAACTCTCACGGATTAAATATTTTTGACTCTTTTTCAAGGACATCTTGTATACTTCGTTAACGTCACAAACAAAAACAAAGAACAGATTATCCCCACCTTCTATCGATCGCATCTTTAATTGGACCATAGATAACGTAACCAAACTCGATTTCCCGTTGAATATTTAAACACACTGGAGCGACCAGTTTTAAATTTCCCTTGTTACTTCGATCCTTCCAGCAGGAACCGATCGCAGGATTAAAACCCGAAACGAAAGGAATACATTTCCTGCTTGGGGCTTCTTTCCCTCTGATGTCCTGGAAAGGCTGTTTTCACGGACACTTTTCCTTTGAACCTTTTTTTTCTTGCGAGTGGAATTCGTGGCAATAACACGGGCTTGGGCAAAATCAGCATATTCCTACGGGAAGTCACGTTTCGAAGGAACGGGAGAGGCATTCGGATATTCGAGAAAGAGCCTGCGACAGGACCTTCTTTATTTTTTAAAAGTTGAGAGTTTTATGGCCCCAACAGTGGTGAGAACAAAATAAAAAGAAACCACTAGACGACGTTTACATAAATATATTCAACACAGTTGACATGTTTCGGGTTTCATCACATCTTCAAAACTGACTAGACAGAAACGTACGTGTTTATAACATGTCATTTTGACATAAGTTTGTCACACGTTTTTTATCATTATTCCGAAATAGAATTCTTTATTTAGGATGAAATACCACTATTTAAATCTATGGGAGATGATTACCCTTCAGTATGATCCTGTAGCGGTCTCAGAAGAACAAGAGATTCGCAAAATCATCACTTGAATTGCCAGACCTGGTTTTAAACACCCTCCTGGCGCAAGAGCATCAATTAAATATTTTGTATCTAAACATTAATAGGTATTTATTTGAATAATTTTAAGTTTTAATTTGTAAATACGGCGAGGCAGGGTTTTTTCTACTGAGGGTTTTTCCCTGTGCTCTGGTATCATACGACAGAATAGTATGGTACCCCGTTTTGCACCAACTCAGCTAAGGACTTTTTTGTTTCATGTATTGTATTTTGTTAGCTCTCAATTCAAAAGAATATTTATAACACATCGTCGAAAGTCTTTGCTCTCCATATTGACCCTTAACTCATTAATGTAACATAATAATTTTTTTGTGTGGAATCATTACTACCTTAGCATGAAAACTATAAGAAAAAAATCTAATAAAATGTTGCTTGTTCGGGAGAATACAGGTGTATTCGAAGTCAGTTTCTGCGAATAGAGAGAGTTGTAATATTGAGAATATTTCGAGGAAAATGTCAAATTATTCAAACTGATAAATGTCCCCAATTTATACGCGAAGGGTTCAAACCATTCTTCAAGAGAACAGTATCCAGAGAATTAACTGTCTAGCAAACTCACCAGACATCAATCTAATTGAGCACACTTTTCAAAAATTGAGTTTAGCCGTTCAAGAAGAATGGAAGGATATACCTCAAACTTTCATTCATGACTAGATTCGTGGAAAGCCTAAGCGTAATAAGTGAAGGGGGAGTAAGTAGTAACACAGACTATTGTGAAATAACAATATTTTTCAAAAATAAATACGTGGAACTATAACGAAAGCGCAAAATCCGCAAAAAGATCGTTACAAAGAAATTTCCTTATACAAAAATTTGTTTTATAGTCAGCAATGTCACGGTTGATTTCACTGATAAATTTAAGGTTATCATTCAAATTTAAGCACATGCTTTTAGATATTTTCGCACAACTTCTCACAAGCGTAATGGTTAGATTGAAAACCAAACAGCCAGGGGTATATTTAAAACTGTTCAGAAGGATCTCTCTGCCCGCCGTAATGATTTAGTTTGAGGTCAGGATTTATTACGTACGTCTGGAAAAATTCGGAAAAAAACCACCCTTATACCTTCTTACCAATACCCATTCAAAGAGTGATGTTCTTTGAATATTTCGTTATAGAGAGAATTTACTTCGTTTTGGAGGGTGTTTTTAACATGGAATTTGGATTCAAGGTGCAATGTCTTGTACGAAATTCGTTATACAGACGTTCGTTATAGGGAAGTTCCACTGTAATAGATAACTTTGTATTATTTCCCATTTTCTCTATTTTGTCTGACCCTTCATGAATCAAAGTTAAACAAAGATTTTCTATCGAATATACATCTATTGAAATAGAAGAAAATATTCATTTCATTTCGAGAACATAGACTGCTTATTTCTTGAGAAACCTTGGGGGGGAAAGTCTTTTAACGATGTGTGTATCAATGTCACGTTTTCTAGTACTTCATTTTCTTTTCGTTCTCTTCTGTTTCGGAAAATTTATGGAAAACTTTTCAGTTTTTTCTAAATAAAACTATTTTTGATGAATATATAAAACTTAATGAACATAACTGTTAGCAAAGTTTGATATTTTCAACTGTCAGACCATAGATAAAAAACACATGTTACTAAAATAATATTCAAGAACATAAATGCTTTGTATCTAATGAATTCATCATCTGCCTTTGTAGGAGGAAACTGCTGCCCGATATTGCATCACAATAATCCACGAGTGGGCTACTAATATAGTGAATATAAAGCGCATCAAAAGGTAGGATAGCAAAGTATCTAAACTATTAATTTGCTAGCACTATTGATCTCCAGTGATCCAGCTGGGTATTTATGTATCGAAATAGACCATTGTCGAAGGCTTCAATGGAGGCTTTATGGCTCGAGCTCAGAATGTATTCGGCCCTTTTGAATTTTCCAGTAGGGTTTTGATGGGTAAATCGATAAACCGTCATTTCTCGGTGACATGTCCTGGCTGGTATTTCAATAAAACCGACAAGGTTTAGGACTTTATTTCATAATTTGACATTTGCGCATACTTTCTGATTTTCATTGATATAAGTATGTTTCAGTTTTGTCTGATAGATTCATAGAGATAGGATAGTATAGAGTTGCCATCATTGAAATAAACGTGGTATCAGATGCGCCATATTACTGCCACCTAACGTAAAATTTGACAATCGTTGAATTTTTTGGAGGAATTGTGATTCTTGCGCCTGTTTCTAGTTAAATTGTGATTTTTTCTGCTTAATATACAATAAAATGGTATCGTGCACTGAAAGGCTTTCTTCAAGCAGAGAAGAGACAGATAAGAAGAAAATTAGAGGAAAAACATATCACAGGTAGGGATGAGTACTGAACAGATCCGCATTCGAAATTTTTCTAGTCTGTCTTGGTAATCTGATATCTTTTTATATGTGTATATTATCGCCTGAAGAAAAATTGTTTATTTGATATTCAATTGACCTTATTTGAACAGGATTCCTAAAGACCCAACACGTCATATTTTTTGGGTGAAATTTGTAAACCGAAAAAACTGGCAACTTAATTCAACCCTGAACTTTCCCCCATATTGGTACCCGACTTAGCCCCGCCCAGTGGTACTATTTTTCCTTACTCAATTGTATGTCATAGCGTCTCTTCTCTATTATATCTCGATAGATGGATTAGACTATCACGTGCATGGCATTTTAACCCCACAACCTTTCTGATAAGTCGTGATAGCAAAGTCGTGTCGAAAGGTGATATCTGTAACATCTTCTGTAAGGCAAAACAATATTCATTTGAACCTTCCAAATGAGCCTCAGTGCCTCAATTATGAGTTTCCATAAGAATCACCTTAAATCATGGCCGAAAATTCGCTACGCCGTGAATAAATTTCATTTTGTACGGGCCATTCTGCATCGGCTAATTCTCCCCATAATTTTTTACGTTGCTTTTTAGACGCACAGGAGATTTATTGCATCGCTGAGTTCAGTTCACTGGACCTGATAATTACAACAATGTACCTACTTTATTTTGTTTTCCGCGTTTGTTACAGCTCGTTGCTATTCAGTTCGAATATGTTTATTTTCTTATTTTTGCACCGATTGAATCAGGTGAAAATGCAATGGGCTTATACCGTTGTTCATGATCATAGAAGGGGTACTCTTTCAAGCGGAAATCTTAGCTATTGAAAGATGTCTAGATATAAATCTGGAAAGAAACTATCAGAAGTGCGATATAGCCATACACTCAGATAGTCAAGCTGCTATTAAAGCACTGAGCTCCTACGTCATCGACTCAAAAATGATCTGGGAGTGACGGAACAAACTCAATGAGGTAGGCAAGAAAAATAAGGTCTTTTTAACCTGTGTTCCCGGCCATTCGGGAATCAAAGGAAACGAAGAGGCCAATACACTTGCCAAAGAGGGCGCACGAATGTCACTCATTGGCCCAGAACCCTTCTGTGGTATAGGTAAATATACCTATAAGAAGGAGTTTCTGGAGAAGGAAAAGCCGAGGAGGGAAAACTCTGGCGGAATCTCCCAGGGATGGATCATTTCATTGAGTTCTGTTCCTTCTGAACTTTGAAACAGAAAGATCCAAAAGATATCTGGATCTTGGTAAGAAACAATTACACCTCCTCACTGGTTTTCTTGCAGGACACTGTCGCCTCAGGAAGCCCTGTTGAGGATGGGATTATCGGACACTGACGAGTGTAGGTTCTGTGGGGAGGAGGAAGAAATCCCCATTCACCTAGTCACAGAATGCTTTGGCATTGCTAGCCTAAGCAGAGAATGCCTTGGGCGAGAAACTTGTAAAAGTGAGGAACTAGCCTCGTTTTCTTCAGATCTCTGGAATTGAAAGGCGAGCTGTAAAGGGTGTGGTCAGAACGCCTGATAAGGGGCACAATAGACCAGAGAATTGTAACCCCTTTATTACTATAACTTTCCGCCAAATAGCATAAATAAATTCTTACTGCACATTCAGCGATGGACCGTTGATAATCGAGAATTCAGTCATAAAGTATTTATCATTTGGGCTTTAGCTTTGTTATTTTCCTTTCCAAATAAATCAGTGATCTGTGAAAACTCCATAATCACATATTCCCAGAATTTCGGCGAAAGGTCATTTTAAATTGGTTACTGGAGTAACTCGATGCGGAAACTTGAGAGTGTCCCAACTGAGGTCTGGGATAACCTCATCAAACGAACTGGGAACAGTTTCCGCTTTATTTCAAGAAACCCCAGTCATTTAATTTACCGGAGAGCTCCTCCGAAGTAATAGATATACCGAAAGTACCTCGGGGCTAATGGAATTGCTAATTTGAACCGACAAAATACAATTATTCGGGGCTTTTTTAGGGATGTTTCTTCACAGAGGAGCCCAGTGAACAGAAACATAATGTATTTGTGAATTTTATAATGTAATTGTGGGAATAACATGCTATTAGCATTTAGGATTGGTGTAAGTATTGTATTTAACATAGGTATTTCGTAGGCCAACCTAATAAGGTGTTATGTTATGGGAAACTTACTCAGGGTTATTAACTCGATCCATTGGGTCACGTGACGGATCTACTCGGATCACGGACCTGGGTTCTAAGTTTACGAAACACATCAGGTTAAGGATTTGAAGTCACAGTCGTATCAATGACATAACATATTTTATGGATTTAATTTTTCAGTCCCAGTTTTTATTTCGGATTGTCTCTAGCTTTGATTGCATTTATTGCTTTTGTAAAATATTTCTTATAATTTCTAGTGTGCTCTTCATGTTTAATGTTATTTTGAGTACCTATGTTAAAGAAGTACAGAATTTATTTTTTCAGTTCCAGTTCATTTACTGATTGTCTCTAGCTTTGTTTGTTGGATTATTGGCTTCTGTGAAATCTTTTCTTATTATTTCTGGTGTGCCCTCGCATGTTCAGTGTTATCTTTGAGTACCTATGTTAAAGAAGTAAAGAGGGCTTTAGCTTTAACGCAGAAAGATCTGTAATACAAAGTTATGAAGAAATTGTTTCACGTTATTTTCTCGGCTCATGGAACCACACATTTCACACTGAACCAAATTCTCTTCTCTTTCTATAATTTTTAGGAATATAATATATGAAATTACAAAGAAAAGTGTAGAAGCTTATTCCCGCCTTTTTCAAATACAAAATTGAACTACAATGCGCATGTGATGACTCTACGACCCTGCTCCCGTGTAGGGTTACGATATAGATCAACCTGAGTCAGTGATCGAGTTAATAGCAGCGTACTTTCGAACACGGGTTGGATGTTCGGTTAGGTAAAAGAAATGAGAATGAGCTACATCGATGAAGAGCTATGAGTATATAACAAGAGATGTTTGTTTGGGTGATTCGATGAATAATTTTTCACTGTTAATTCAAATTAAAATGTTTCCATATCGTTCAGGAAATGTATCAAAATTATCGCCAATTAGTGTCGTTTGATACGCATATCCATCGAGCCATTAAACTGGAAATGGTTTTTGGGTACAGTGTTGAGCGAATTTCAGATTGGAAAGCAGAATTTAATTACTGAACATGCACCCCTTCTATTGTCACAATAGATTTTGTCTAATAGCTCGAGAGAGGATGAATTGTTTTGATTCACTATCGCTGAACAGAAATTTCACAATCGATTCATCAGCTGTATTATTGAACCTATGTTGAAACGGTTGATGTATATTTATTATGTGCAGAAGTTGACATAAGTTCTTTATTTTGATTCATTAAATTTGACTTTAAGGGCAAAATACAGGATGGTTTATAATATATGCGCAGGACTTGGATGTATTATAGCTCGTACAAAAACATTCACGAAAGTTTCTAATGAGTTCCTCTCTAAAAGGCGCCATTTCCGAGAAATAGGGTGTTGAAATTGAGAAAAATCGTTTTTGCGAATATCTCCGGATTTTTTCATCGTACAGAAAATAGCTTTTGTGTCGTAAGCATTGTCCTATCATGATAAGCTATGTTTTTTGCTAGTTTTTTTCTCGAGCCTTAATAGTGGAGTTTTGAAGGGTAAGTGTGTGTTTTCCCCCAACTTTGACACTTATGAAAGGTATGGGTTTAAAGACCTACTACATACTACTGGTCGTAAGCTTTTAAGTCTTGAGTTTTCGAAAAAATTGAATTATGTTGAAAAACATGTTCATTTTCTGACTGCTTGTGAAGAATTGAAAAAGAATCATTTTAAAAAAATTTTACCATTTCAACGAAAAAGTTAATCATGACCATTGACCATGTTTAACATAACAGTTTTTTTCCGAAAACGGCCGATTGCTTTGAAGGGGCAATTTTTAAATGAATTTCCATCTAAATTGGCAATAGTAGTAACCATCAAAATTGGGCCCAGAACCCTTCTGTGGAATAGGTAAATGTACCTATAAGAAGAGTTTCTGGAGAAGGATGAAGCCGAAAGGGAAAAACTCTGGCGGAATCTCCCAGGGATGGATTATTCCATAAAGTTCCTTCGGAACTTTGAAACAGCAAGCTCCAAAAGATATCTGGATCCTTGGTAAGAAACAATTACACCTCCTCACTGGCTTCCTTACAGGACACTGTCGCCTTAGGAAGCACATGTTGAGAAGCCTAAGGAGAGAATGCCTTGGGCGAGAAACTTGTAAGAGCGAGGAAAAAGTCTCGTTGAAGCCTTTACAGATACTGGATTTCATCAGATCTCTGGAACTGGAAGGCGAGCTGTGATAGATGTGGTCAGAACAGCTCTATAAGAGGACACAATAGACCTTGAGGTCGCAGTAAGCAGTAACTCCTCTTTAAACTATCAACCATCAAAACGAATTTATTCCTTTTGACTTTTTCCACAATGTAAAATGAACTACTTCATGAAAACTTCATATCAATCAAAAAAGTCAAGAACCACCGAACGAAAAGTAATTCGAACGAACTTCTGAAGAATAACAGCAAACTAATTAGCGTCAAATATTTTCATCATTTTCATTTCGTTACGGAAAGCGATCCATATTTCCGATAACAGCGGGGGAAAAATTATGACCCCGTTAAAAGGCATCGTTTCGTGTAATTAATGCCTCTGGTTACCGTCCTGCGATGCGGATGAAACTGCCTGAAGTGACCAATAAAACGGCGTTATGATAGAACCAGACTGGATTTAACTAGCAGTTAACTAACTGTTCGACTATTCGTTGTCACTAGCACGTATCTGTATGATAATATGCAGAATAAAGTCCATAACTTTCGGAAAGTTGGTTCTGAACGATTTATCTTACTACTTTCAGTGACTTCGAAAAAAACTAACCGATGAAAAATTTGTAACTATCGTCATTTAATTACTGGATATTAGACTTCAGAAACGAGGTTTTTCTGAATAATATAATTCGATCAACTAGTTTATTAATAGCTAAATTAATGAATTTACGATGGAATTAGAACAGAATAATCATTTTTGTTCCAGATGTTCTAATATGAAAATTTATAAATCATTTTGAAAACAAGTGTATTTCGGAGACAAACTCACACTAATAGATATCTAAATTTTATTCTAGTCATCAATTGAATGTGAAAACAGGTATAATAAAATCACTTTATGATAGGGCCTTTTTGATTTCATCACACCTGAAATTAGAAATAAAGAAATTTCCTACTAGATGATCAATACCCACCAAATTTTATATAAAGAACAATTCCAAATTTGGAACGAAAAATATCTAATCAAAATTCTAATGATGATCAGGTACAATAGAGAAAACCGTCAAGAGCAATCAAATTGTTGACGTTATTATATTTCTGTTCTTTCAGAGAAAATAAGGAGAATTGGTTCCAAACTGAACATAAGAACTGTTTTTAAAACACAAAAGAATTGAGATCCATTCTAACCAGAACGAAACCAATGAATGAGACATAAGATTCAAAGAATTGTGTTTACAATATTACCTGTATATGTGGAAAATCTTATACAGAAGAGACATAAAGACTTTTAGAGATAAGAAAACGGGAACATAAGAACAACATCAAGAATAGAGACATTACAAGATCACAAATCGCTGATCATGTATGTTCAAATAGCGGAGATCATATGAAGAAAAACTGGAACAACACAAAGATTCTACACGGAACCTGATAATTAAAAAGAAAAATTAAGGAATCCACACGTATTTTATTAGATGATGTAGATAATTTGGCCAATTGTTCTGTTGGAATAGATCGTATTTGAATGGATTCATTCAAGAAAGAAATGACATCAGGAAATTTAAAAATTAAATAAATCAACATCTCTATGAATTGACACTCTTCAATGTCAATTAGATTGCAAGAGAAAAAACACACAACTCTGAAGAAGGTGTCTGATAGACACCGAAATGTTACATTGTCCTTTTCATTCATTTCTGTTTCCAGTTTTATCTTAATTAAATTTTTTTAATTATTTCTGGTTCAGAGACTGGGAGTGAAACATATGAAGTTTTTTGGAATGCAGAATCCTCTCAAGATTTCAATCGATATCTAATAAACGAGTTGATCACAATATTCATCTGTCGAACGCATTATGAATAGAGAATAAATTCTGAATTAAGTTCGGTACTTTTTTTTCGTGTTTTTTGTTGTATTGAACATAATATGAATTTATGTTTCAGTAGAGCTTTAAGCTTCTGAAACTTATGTTACAATACTTATGACAATCATAGATTAAAATAGGAAACATCATGCATTAAAATGGGAATTAATCAATAAGGGTAGGGTGGGTGCAAAATGGTGAAAGCGCTCGGTCTCGATTTTATATATTCATATGGTTAGGTAGGTTCATTATAGTTTTTTCGATGAGAAACTTTGGTATTTATTCAAACAGTAGGTAGCTTGTCTGAAAAAATAGTTTCGCACATCTTTCCTGATAGAAAAAGTCATTTTCCCGCAGATGTACTGGTGGTTGCAAATGGTGAAAGCGCAACAAGAGGTTTTTGAGCTTTATCGATATGTTTGTGCGAATTCGTTTTTTTAAATGAATTTAATTTATTTTAAAAGCAGTTATGATTATAACCACTTCAAGATAGATCGCTTCAGGGTGTATCCTATGGTGAGACCATTTCACAACATTCAGTGTATAATGCAAAATGGCGAATGCACTTACGCTATGTGATTTTTGTTAAATTCTTATGGTATTCCCTATTTACACTCGTTCATCAAAATAACCGTATTATTCGTTTTCATTATATCTCCTGTGGCTATGAGTTGTCCATTCCTTTCAATTTTGCACTATTTTACGATTGATGGGCATTACTAGTGATTTCCAGAAAAAAATTATTATTGAAATAATGTACCTTTGAAGAATCATAGCGATTTTCCGTTTTTTGTTCCTTGTTCAGATTTTCGAGGAAAAAACTTGTGAAATTACCGAAAAAGGCTAATGAATTTCAAACGATCAGTGCGTGTGTAGTGGTTGACTGTGACATATGCGTCATATCCAACAAAAAATTAATTATTCGAGATTTTACATAATAGTATGTCACAACTTAAGAGGACGAATCTATGTATAATTCCACGAAAAAAATTCTAAATAAACATGGTTTTGCCCAAAAGCTTCGTTACGAAGCTACAGGGTGTTGAAATTCCCAAAAAAAAATTGGTTTTTTCTTCATAACTTCTGCAGTTTTTGAGATATTCTGTCCAAATTTAAAATGCGAGCTTTTTTCAACAGTCTTCATTATTGCACGTCCCGAATCTCAACTAGAATCTTTTCGGGAGCCATGTCTCATTTATCCCTCTCAAAATTTTTTGCGGTACGCCATTGGTCAGCGTAAAATTAATTTTGATATCTCCGTTTGATTAGAAACTTTTTTGATTCCTTTAATTTGTTCGTATCTCTAACCGCTTTCGAGTTAAAAATATTGAACGATTGTAAGCATTCACTGAAAAAGCATAAGTTGAGTCTCAGATGACGAGCTTTCAAAAAAACACCCTGAAGATTCTACTTGAGATTCAGGACATGCAATAAAATATAAAACTTTTTTTCTTAAAATTACATGTAGATTCATTCTCTCAAGTATATTGTAGGTATATACTTTTGGCGACAAAAGGTTCTGTATTTTTATCGAAAATTAACATGTATTGAAATTTCAACATAATTTATTCGATATTCACCTTAATTCGATTCAGATATGACTTTCTTATTTTAGAAACTTTTGCTCGGTATTTCATCTATGCTAGCAAGCAGAAATCAAAGTATCTCTAAGCTGATTTGTGTTGAAAGGGGCAGGGAATTTTCATCTAGTGCATCCTAGTGTAGTATTGTAGGTACTTGGTGCACACTTATTCGATATTTACAATCTGTGAATTTCCAAGTGAATGAAACGTAAATTGTGAAAAAGAAAAAGGATGGTGACGAAAAAAAAATCATAAGAATGATAAAAGGTGAGTTATGTGAATGATAAATGCAAACTCATTACCTTATGGAAATATGGTAGAGACAGCATGGAAATTTGGTTCTTTCTGCATAGTCAAAAACATGAATATAGATTTTAGTAAAGAAACTACAACAATGATTATCGGTACTACTGCGAACTGAGCAAAATCTTGTTGATAATTCAATGAGTTGAAAATCATTCAGAATTTTTCACTGGTTGATCGTTCTGTATCTGATTATTTTATGTTGGAACTATCAAACAAAAGTAAATTTGATAAAGTTCACATAGTAGTACCGACAGTGTCATAACAATTTTTGATGCCTTGTTAATGTTGAAAAATTATCGCAACTGAAAGAAGAATTTGACATAAAACTCACTTTTCTGATTCGGGAGGGGGAGAGTTTAAGTTTTAAGGCTTTTGAAAGCCTTGAGCCATTTTGTTTTTCATGCTTCCTTGGGAAACCACAGATAACTTTCGATCACTAGTTGCACTGGTACGTTCACCTTCTAGTTACTACTGAACAGTTCTTTCTGTAAAAATAAAAAAGAATATTGATAAAGATTTCCTTAGAATGAAAATAAGAGTATGAGATCAGTGTTGAAGCCTTCTAAAATAATAAAAAGTGAGGAAGGAAAATAGTACTATGATACCCCTGAAAAACACAGAGAATACAAGGAAGAATAATTTCGCGTTCGATCTGAGGTAAGAAAGTTGTACATATATTTAAATTACTTTCCAATTGAAATACTTTGGATTGGCTATAACACTGTGTCATGTGCTTGACGCATCTATAAGGAAAAACATTGTGATAGGTCAGTGGTATATTTGAGGTTTTAATCACCGACCTAGTAAAATATTCGATTCCACAATCCATTTATTAAGGAATTTAATTCGATTCTCAAAATTCTAAGAATGACCATTGCCAATCAAAAATTTGGTATCTAATACTCACTAAGTTCTTTGGCAACTTTGTCCACCACATTACGCCTTTCCGTTAACAATTTCACTAACCGAACTCACAAAAATCAACTAACGTATAGTTATTAATAATTCGCACACGAAAAAATTGACTAACACTATTTCCGAAAGAAAGAATCGAAACACCGAATTTGAAGCGCGTTTAATGTTTAACATTGCGGGAAACTGTGTCAGAGTATTGATATTCTATGCGCGAGCAGGGTGCGCAAACGTTTCGGGAACATTCATTCAAGAAGGATATACCGGGTGACACATATGAAAAGTTTCATCTCTAATTTGACAAGTTTTAGATAAAGCAATTTTTTTGCTTAATAGGGATGGTGACTCATGTTTAGAAATTCATATAAATTGAGGTTTTCATCATGGTATTTTTTAGGGCAATTAGTATATTTTCCAGAAAAAAGTAATTTTTTCGTGTTTGTGTAGGGTTTTTATTCAACATAAAACAAATTCAAGAAGTAGTCAACATCCCTATTCCTCAGATTTTAAATTTAACAATGATACTTTACATCATGGATATTTCTATCAATATTTTCACACGTTTCTCAGTGAAAAATTATTATTAATACTTTTCTGGAGAAAAATGGTACAACACAGCTTGTCATCATTTTGCTCGAAAAAAAAATTTAAATTCATTAAATTTATTTACTAACCTGTGCATTTATAGCACTTAAATGCATGTGAGCAACACGAAGATCAAACCTCTTCATCGAATGTCTTCTTGGAGTTCGTTGGCCTTGTTGAAAAGTGACGCTTCCACAGATCGTTGCTGGACTCTCACCAGGGTATCCAGAGAATCCTTGATTTGGCGTATTTGGGCTTCGAGATCAGCGGATTCTTTGCTTAGGGCGTTCGTGCGAGGGCTTCAATGAACTGCTGATGAAAGTCTGTCGATCACCAATTCGTTTTTTTAGAGGAGGAGAGTGTCCTAGAAGAAAATGGAAGCAACGAAAGGTAAAAACTCAATTTTAAGCGTTTATACGAATGAAGTTCTTGTACCTTCTCCCTCACAGAAATTACGAAATAGTTTTTAAGCATTGTGCAAATGAAAATTGTAGGATTTAACTCAACCGTAAACATAGAGCATGATCAACAACCAATACGATCCTATGCAATAGATCGCAAGGTGTATTACCATTTGAGCGATTTTTGATGTCTGCACAATAGTAAGATCATGTAGATTTTCTGCTCCCTACCCTACTCATTCATAGAGATTCAAGGAGGTCGTCAATGCCTTGATAAAAAAGCTGACAACCTCTTTAGGAACCTTAGCCGTTAGCACTTGGGTGTTTTCGAACCGGTTTCTCATATGAATTGTTCCTAGGCCAGCCAGCTGGTGGGCAGTTGCATACATGTGTATTTAGCTGTTTCTACTTCTGATCTCCAGAGCCTGAAAATCTCATCTGCTGATATTCCCATAAGGTACAAACGATATTTGTATAGACAGTCCCCCCGTCAGCAGTCTCGCCATCACTCGAAGCTCAGCTCGTGACAGCGTCAGAAACTTTATGGTGTAGGTAGGTGAAATATCATTTTCTCGACTGAGTAAGTCCAGAAGCGTTTCTCCAGAGGGTAATTGTGGGTACTCAACTCCAAATGCTGGACCACTACTTTATATTGATCTTTTCCAAGCCCACAGAAAGGCCCAGTCCAGACCAGAAATGGTAAATCTTAATGCACTATTTGCTGGTTCGTCAGCTTCTTCACTTCCTTCACAACCACAATGCCCTGGCATCGATGAAAGGCAAACAGATTCCTCAACGGAATGTCTGATCCATCTATACCTTTCGTTAGCAATTGTAGTTGTAGTGTGACTATAGAACATATTATTACTATAGACTTGAGCCTATCAGCGTTAAAACGGTAACATTCACTCAGTATCAAGGAGTTGAGCTCTGAGGTATTCGGTGTTCTTCTTCTCCTGGGTCCTGCGTTGTTCGTCCTTCGTTGCTTGGTTTCTGGATTTCTCGGTTGATGTTCTGGTAGACGGTCTACAATATTACTCTTTATGGTTTTCATGAAACAAAAATTCCCTGCTGATGTTGGTGCAAAACGGTGGGGGGGTACCATACTATTGGGGGTATGATACCAGAGCACAGGGAAAAGCCTCAGTAAAAAAGTCTGTCTTAACGTTTTTACAAAATTGAAACTTAAAACTATTCGAATAAATACCTCCAATATTTAGATACAAAATACTTAATTCATGCTTTGGGGCCAGGAGGATATTTTAAACCAGGTCTAGCATTCCAAGTGATGATTTTTCGGATTCTCCTGTTCTTCTAAGACCACTACAGGACCCTATTGAAGGTAATTATCTCACACATAGATTTAAATAATGGTATTTCATCCTAAATATCGAACTAAATTGCGGAATAATGATAAAAAACGTGTGACAAACTTATGTATTATCATCTAACGAAGCTGTACGACCTAATCTTCAACCAAAAATTAAAAAGAGACCTCGAGGCTCATTCTTCATTACACAACCCGGCTTCAAACTAAAAATTCAAGGGTTTTACTTACATTCGGCGTCGTTTCAACAAATTCCCCATTCGCAGACTCCGGGGGTGGGGGTTGCGGGGGGTACGAAGGGCCTCTTCATTATTAATCCACGTCCCTGAGGGCGGGCAGGGACCTCGCCAGATGGGCCATGTCGGAAGGTCCCGAAAACCGCTTTGCATTGGACGACCAGACTTTCGTACCTTTGTTGCTCCCATCGCCTGCGAAAAGTCGAGGTGAAAGGAATCTGAGAGAAAACTGTGGAATTTGGGCGGCGGTTGGTGTGAATTGGGGAAAGTAGGTTGTTTTCAAGAATTCGGGTGGAAAAAAGAAATAAATATGTATAATGAAGCGGAATGTTTCATTCTATATCATTCACGAATAGTCAGGAAAGAATTGGGAATTTGGGTATCTTCATTGCATAGAGATAGGATAGTATAGAGTTGCCATCATTGAAATAAACGTGGTATCAGATCCGCTATATTACTACCATCTTAAAGTCAAATTTGACAATCGTTGAATTTTCTGGAGGAATTGTGATTTTTTGCGCCTGATTCTAGTAGAATTGTGATTTTTTCTGTCAATAATATACAATACAATAGTATCGTGTACTGTAAGGCTTACTTCAAGCAGGGAAGAGACAGATAAGAAGAAAATTAGAGGAAAACATATCACAGGTAGGGATGAGTACTGACAAGATCCGCATTCGAAATTTTTGCTAGTCTGTCTTGGTAATCTGATATATTTTTATATGTGTATATAATCGCCTGAAGAAAATTTGTTTATTTGATATTCAATTGACCTTATTTGAACAGGTTTCCTAAAGACCCAACACGTCGTATTTTTTGGTGACATTTGTGAACAGAAAAAACTGGCAACTAATTCAACCCTGAACTTTCCGCCATATTGGTCCCCGACTTAGCCCCGCCCAATGGTACTATTTTTTCTTACTCATTGTATGTCATATAAAGTATTCGTTTTGAAAAGTTTCGAGCTCCTGAGCTCTTCCAGTGCTTGTGCGCAACCAATTGCAAGCCGTATTTCGAGCTTTTGAGTTACTCAGGAGCACGAAACTCTTCAAAACGAATAGGCTTTACAGAATGACTCGAAAGTGCGAGCAGCACAAAGAATATTTTGGACAAGAGAATCAAAGGAGTAACACGGTTTAGCCTTCTCGAAGGAATCTCAGATACTGGAGTGTTCATTGAAGCTCTGCAAACTCTTTCCAGATTGACTGAGCGCATCTCTCAATGCGTGTATATAGGACATGATTACGAAACGCTGTTTCCCTACCAGAAAGAAAGTTCGTAAAACACTCAATGCTTGATTGGATTAACTTCTGACTCCTTTCATACAATCTCGTTATTGTAATTTCAATAATTTGATCAGAGTAACTTCCGCCCTTTCAAAAATCCGCTTCAAAAGGACACCCTGTAAAGTTGGCAGAATGTACCACCATCATCTGCTATAATAGACACCAAAGAGCCGGGATGGATCAATTAATCTTCGCAGAGCATCGAATTGGTTCGTCTGTGACTCTGTGTCAAGCCCGAGTTAATCTTATGCTTTTGTACATGCATATATGGTGGCTTCGACAGTGGTTGTACATTATCAAAGGAAATGACAGTGTGTATATCTGCAGCAATATAACAGACAATAGAACCAAGCCTGCATAATTCCGATAATAACTAGAGCGGTCCAACGAACACTCCAATCACGATTTGGAAGCCATCTAACTTTTGAGGATTGTGTTATTATATTTTAATGTAGTTTTATGTATTTTTGATGTTTTTTTTCACGCGAAAACAGGAAGTTTTATTGGTTGGATTGATTGATGTATGTTGCTGACGTCAAATCAGTTTTGTTCGAATGTCTGTAATTTTCTAAAGTTGAGCCGGAAGTGGTTATCAAACGAGATTTTTTTTGATTTTAGATTCCATACGTTCATAAGCCCTTTGGAGAAAAAAGAAACTAAAAGAGAATCACTCTGCAGGAATCTTCCGGTAATGAAGCTCTGGAAATGTAGTGCTTTCTGCTTGTGAGCACAAACACATTAAAATTCAAGAAAAGTCCTGAGCAGGTGTTTTGGCGCTCGTTCATTGGTGGAGTAATAAGGGCTATGACCTCAAAATTTTGTACAGGACTTGAAATTCATTTTCATTTCATTTTAAATTTTGCTCAATAAATCTGATATTTAAAAAGTTATGTTCAATACTAGTTGGTACGATCCTTGTAAAAGCGCCCTATCTTGAATACGGATGGCGCTACGAAAATTTTTTACTGAACAAAACTCAATTATTTTTCGGTTTTCTTTCTATCCTAGAGAGGGGATCACCATCTTTTGAAAACACCCTGTATGTAATACATATGTGAAAAATTAATAATTGAAAAAAAATTAAAATGTGGTTCGGATAATGCGATCCTCTTGAAATTTTGCATGAACCTTAAGTATATCAACCTCTATTTACAAAATAAATATCACTCGAATTGGATATCTTGTTATGGAAATATAAAGATTCTTCTTTTCAATATTTCAACTGAATTTTCTATGGTTTCGTCAAAAACAATGGTCATAAAATTTTTCATGAGGCTTACTATGATCATCTTGCATGTGGCCGCGCCCAAAATTTGATTTCGATTGGTTTCGTTTTGTCTGAGATAGCAGAAACAAACATTCTGAACGGCTATATTTTATGGAACACCCTGTACAATTTGTCTGGTTAACGAACTCAACCGCGGCATTTGGAAACCGAACTCACTTTAAAATCTCAAGTCTCTAGGACAGTCCCTTCGAAGTTATTGTGATTATAGCTGGATGGCCCTACGAGCATAATTAAAATTGACCACGGATTCGTAATCAGGGAGTAGAACCTTATCGTTTGAGAACATTTCGGCTCAAAATGCGGAAAATTACAGACATTTCGGCAAAAATATATAGACCGTTAATGTGAATGGAGTGCTTAAAATATACAGGGTGATGCGAAAAGATTAAGGGAACGATTCCTCAAAATATTTTATGAAAGAAAGTTTCCCATAATGTAGTTCAGAAATGCATTGTTTCCAAGATACAGGGTGTTAAAGTTTTACTTAAAACTGACTGAAAAAGTGAAACGCCATTGAGATATTTGAACTAAAAATTATTTTTGAATTCTTTGTTTAATTTGTTATGAAAAAATCTCTTCCGCTTTTTTTTTGTGTGGCGTGCCGTTTTCATTCAAGAAAATTAAACATCTT
>CM024245.1:58699803-58751352 GCA_013421045.1 Propylea japonica
ATGTGACCAAAATGTACCCACTCTATACCTGTACTTTCGATTCTCACCTGCACTCAGTTGGACAGCTTACAAGTGACGGCATAGTGCTGAATCTTATTATTTATGCTCTTATATCGTTCTTGATAGGTCACCTGTGGTTCAAATGACCCATAATTTTTTCAACACGGGCCAGTAGTCTATTCATGTTTTTACATATTTTTCAGTTTATTTTCAATACTTTCGGATTTGAGGTTGAATTTGTGTAGAAATACTGTTATTGCCATAGCAAAATTGTGAAATGAAAATTTTCACTTAAGACCCTGTATATTAAAGAACAACTGAGCTATTGTAATGATGAAGAATGAAATTGTCAAGAAAAGATGTGTCTTAATGATAAAATAGAAATAACATTCGGAACAACTGCAACATGCCACAGGTGGTTTCGAAGTAAGAGTAAAAAACAAGATTTCGTTTCACAATACGGTCTGTTTACAAGAGCAGAGTTTCAATGGCTGTCAGCACATGAAGGCTTCAAATCAGTAGTCCAACCAACCTACAATCTAGATCTGGTCCCAAGTGAAGGTTGAAGATGCGATTTTGCTCATTTCGAGATTAAAGATAAGAAATATTCTTGGGATGCCTCAGAAAATGTATTCGAAAGATCTAATTGATGTGTATATCTCAGGAGAAATTTAATTGAAACAGAATAATACAATCGATTTAAAACCTTTTCGCTTGGGATATATAAACCCATATTTCCTTCATGTTTCTTTAAACGTTTGAAAATTTCGATCACTTAGTATGTCTTTCTAGTATTCTATATCACAATCATACCAAAGATATTTAATCTATAATGATTTGTCTGTACTTTTTGAGCGCTCGTTCTACCTAACGAGTGCTATATCGTTTTATACCAATGTCTGTAATTTTCGAAAATCACAGACATTTTCCCAGATGACGAATTCGTGGTCAAATGCAATTCTGTCCGAAGGGCCGTCCGACATTCCGGCCGTCCGTTAGCACAATAACTTTCGGATTGTACTAGAGACTTGAAATTTTTCAGCATGAATTCACATCCCAAATGGCTCGTTCACCAGCCAGGCTGTTCCATACTATGGCCACTGAAAATTTTTGTTCCTCAATATTTTCAGAAAATACGATAACCAATCGAAATGAAATGTTACGGCCAAGTGCAAGATGCTAATAACAAGCCTCATTCAAAATTTTGTGGCCATAGTGTGAACAAAACCATGGAAAATTCAATAAGATAATTTGAAAAAATTAACTTCATATTTCCATAAAAAGATATCCGATTCGAGTGAATTTTTTTGTGAATGGAGATCGATATTCTGAATGTTCATCCAAGTTTCGTGGCTATTGTTTTAACAGAACCATAGAAAATCCAACCCATATTGAAAAGAAAATCTTAATATTTCCATAACAGGATATCCGATTCAAGTGAGATTTTTCTAGTGAATGAAAACTGTTTACTGAATTTTCAGAACCATAGAAAATTCAATTGGAATTTTGAAAGAATAATTTTATATTTCCAGAACAGAATATCCGATTCGAGTGAAATTTATTTTGAGAATGAAAACTACTATACTGAATGTTCATGCGAAATTTCAAAGGTTTCGCATTATCAGTACCATAGAATTTAATTTTTGTAATTATTCGTTTTCACATATTTAATTTTTTTAATAATTTTCAGAATACAATTCCGATTGTGCAGAGATTCTGCATTTATTATTGGTATCAATCTCAAATCCCATATAAAATTCTGAGGTAATAGTTTTTCATTGCTCCACCAAAGAACGAGCGCTCAAAAGCTCTTGCTCAGGGTTTTTCTTGAACTTCAATTTAATCATTCTTCAAAAGTATTGCAATCTACCTTAACTCAGATATTATTCGAAGGAAGAACACTGTATCCTACACATGTTTATGTATCGGGATTTCAAAGGAACGGCATTATTCACGGTGTGTGTACTGTTCCTTCGAAACCCTTCCACTAAAAAAAATAAACGTTAGAAAAGTATAAGAAGAAAAATTCAACCAACATTTCTACAAACCTTTCGGCGAAGGCCTCCAGCTCCCTGGGATCTGTGTCAGCATCTGGATGAAGTCCGGCTACTGCTGCAGCGGCCGCAGCGGGCTGCCATTGCCGGATGGTGTGCCCCAGGGTGACCTCCGTGGTGACCTGGATGATGACCCGGTGCGCTGTGACCAGAAAGAGGACCACCGTGATGATGATGTTTCATCATATGGTTCATACCGTAGGAGTGCATGTGGGATGGTGTTTTCTGACATCGGAGTGAGGGTAGTCATTGATGATGTTGATATTGGATCAAGCATCTCCAGGCCGTCCATATGACCCATCTGGAAAAGAATTATTCGGTTAGTGGTGCCTTACTCTCATAGCCATCAAACTTCTGTGTGAGAGAGAAGTTCTTCATGGTCAGGCGTATTTTGACAGCTCTACTTTCTAATAACATTCACAACTTTTTTAGCCGTTTTAAGGCGATCAAAAAGAATCTTAGAAGCAATCATTTGGCGATGGATAATACAGTGCTTTATTTTACCCTAAAGATTTTTCCGTTTCACCACACACGTCTTCAGCTTGAAACGTGAACCCGAAATCAGTACAGAGGGCAGGGAGTTTATCAAACATCAGATTTTCCTTCCAGTTTCCGTGAAAGTCAATAATTTTCTTCAGTTATGTTGTCATTGTCTGAAAAACAACCAAGTAGGTACTAGGAGTGATCGTTTTCGATTTGAAAGACTGCAAAGGGAAAAATAGCAACCTTTTTGATTCTTCCAGTATTGCTTCTATACATTATGCAACGTAAGTTCAATTCGAGCTTTGAGGTGCTATGAAAAAAGCTATATCCCGCATGTTCTTCTCGACCTCTCTTACCCTAGAATTACGGCAGTTTTTATCGAATGTAATGAAGAATTGATAAAGAAGTCTCACACTATATCACATTTCTACTGGACGTCAAATAACAGCTCAGCCCTGCTGAATTTGCAATCACATCCGGACTATATTTTGGGCTTCTGCGACTGCGGACCACATGTGGGGAACCAGTGATCTAAAGTGATACTTTGCCAGACTGCTTATCTCATGGTTTTTCGATATCATTTCTCCTCGCAAAATTTGGCACGGGTTAAAATATGAAACCATTCGACCCATCTGGCCTATGACCATCGAAGTTCGTGTCTACCAGAAAACATTCTTGAAACCAGTTCAACCAGATCAATTAAGTATAAATTCATGATTGAAATACATTTTTTTTTGTACAAAAGATACACTCGAAATTAAATAAATTTCTATGTTTTAGTAGAGTGGACAATCCACATGAAATAAGAGAAATCATGAATTAACATTGGTATTTCTTGATCAATTCCTACGTCAAACTGAGCTTTTATTTCGATTTCGGCGGAAAAATGTCCATGATGAGAATTTGAGGATCCTAAATATAAAATTCTTCCATAAATTCACATTTGAAATTTTGAACTTTCTTATTTACACTGCTGTATAAATAGTTTTGATATTGAAATTGTTTGATCAGTTGTCTCAAAAGATTTGCCCGAAAAAATGCGAAGTAGAAGGTTTACGTTGCCGAAAATATTTCCTAGATGAACTCAATTGATTTGTCATTTTATCCTTCAACGGGTATTGAATGTAGTGATTTTCTGGTAGTTGTCAGAGTATCTTTATTCCCAGTATCAACAACTTTTGACACGAACTACAAACACCTCAACATAAAATCTTTCATTTGAACACACATAAGTCAAAGTTTTCAGTTATTAATGCCATATGTATTCACCCCAAAAGGATTCTGCGATTAACAGCAGCTACTCATGTTTGTTCAACATGCAAAGTCCCTAGCCACTCGAGTCGAAAACAATAATGACAAAGAAACAAAGGACGGCATACAACAAGCGCGACGCTAGAGGGACAGAACAAATACTCGAAAAACAAATGTTAGTGTGTAACATTTGACAAACGGCCGCTTTATGTTAGTCGATAAACACGAGCTGAAGAAACAGGAAGGACTCTACGAACTCAGGAGACAAGGGCCGGACTGTGACACCTGTTAAGGTTCAGAATTTTCTCTCAGTTGTAAGAAATGAAATAAGCATTATATTAATTGGCAAAGACAACGTCAATGTTTCGGAGTCAATGTTTGATAAAGAAAGTTATAAAGAGTTGAAAATTTTTGGATTATAAATTGGGTTCCCCTTCAATTTGCGAAAATTGTTTAGGAAGGTGGTATTCTCATTATTTCTCACTGAAAGTATCACTAGCCGTCGCGTTGTCAGGAAAACACTCAAAATTTGCATCTTTCAACAGCAACATTAGCTACTCCTTTCAATGAAAAGCACAAATGATATAAATATCCCAAATAATATTCCAATAAACTTATGATTCTTTTTCGAATACCGTTTCTATGACGCAACTTCCATATCGAGAAACCCATAGATAAATATGCACTTTTTGATTAAATCTGCAATTTCCGAATCAAAAACACGAAACTGATTTTCTTGCGAACAAGCGAGATAGTTGAATTTTTGTACGCCTGATTTTGAAGATCTATATGTACACAACAAATTCCAGTGCTACTTTATGTTTTTGAAATAATTATCTGTATTCTGTATTCTAAAGATTTTTTCGAGGTTTTCTCGCTTAATTCATTGTAATCGAGTACCTAAATATGAAATTCGATCTAATCGGATTACTGATTGAAATATTCTCATGAATTCTTGTTCTTTTTTGTTGTTCTCGATGATGATTTCATACTGATATTTTAGAGGAAACGCATAAGATGAGCTGGAACTTGAGATCAAGGAAATAACGTTTTGTTCTAGCTCTTGCTCCTTGTTCGTTCGGTTTAAATCAATCTTTAAAAGGGCCCATTCACTAAGATGAAAGCACGAAGGCTTCAATGCCCGTAGTACGGGGTACAGTGAAAATAGTGTGTGTATGGCGTTCCGCCATTCGAAATTTGGAATGCGCAATTCCCTTGGTCGGAATCTGGATAGTTCTGATTTTTAGCGTGTGAATTGCTCATCATACAAAAAGAATGACCAAGAACGACCGTGTATGGCAACAAGTCTGTGCACGTTTCATATTTTTAGCACTACAGTGTCGGGTTCGCTATTTATACATTGGACATTTTCTCCTTAATAACAACACACGCCACTGACATTATGATGTGTGACAAGCGTGAGAATCCGTCGAAAAAAGATCTGATGTTAATGGCAGTGGCGTATATTGTTATTAAGGAAAAATGTATAAATAACAAACCCGACACTGTAATCCTAAAAATATGAAACGTGCACAGACTTGTTACCCATACCGGTCGTTCTTGGTCATTCTTCCACGTACGGTGAGCAATGCACACGCTAAAAATCAGAACTATCCTGATTCCGACCAAGGGAATTGCGCATTCCAAATTTCGAACGGAGGAACCCCATACACACACTATTTTCACTGTACCACGCACATTGAAGCCTTCACGCTTCCTTCTTAGTGTGTGGGCCCCATTAGACGAGCAGATGCTAATCTTATCCTCCTATGACAACTTCTCTTGTACTTAGATATAAAACGTGAAGCATTCTTTGGTTGTTTCTTCCGAGTTGAAAAGATTTCCACTTATATTCCAGGGTGAACGCCGAAGATAAGCTTACACTTAAAGATCAACGAAGAACGTTCTTGTTCTAGGTTTGACTTTTTTCGTTCAGTTTTTATCAACCTTCAGACGAGCGAATGCTAATCTTATACCTACTCACTATGACAAATTCTTCTTGTACTTAGATATGAACAGACATGGAGTATTCTTTCCTTGTTTCTTCTGCGTTTGTAAGATTTCATAAGTACTGATATTTCAGGGTAAAGCCAAAAATAAGCACTTAAAGGTTAACGAAAAACGTTCTTGTTCTAGCTCTTGCTCTTTGTTGTTTAGACGAGCGAATGCTAATTTTATCCTCACTATGGCAAATTCTTCTTGTACTTGGATATAAACAGACGTTGGGCATTTTTTTGTTGTTTCTTCTACGTTCAAAAGATTTCATGCTGATATTTCAGAGTAAATGCCGAAGATAAGTATAATCGTTAGGTAATGCAAAAAAAATTGTGAAAATGAAGTGGAAAGAACAATTATTGGCCTGTTCTTGAACGAAACCAATCATCCAAATATATTACGTCCAAGTAGAAACACAAATCAAGCATAACCAGGAGGTCGTGACCGTCATCTCTCCAGATATATCCCGTGCGGCGACGTTTTCAAGAAAACGCATTACCGTCCATCTGTATTCATCGAAACCCTATATCCTGAACCCAGGGCATCGGATAGACATTTGGCGACCATTCATTCCTTTCCCGTTTCACATTCCAATGATTCAAGTCAGCCTCGTCCCCGCGGACGCATATTTCATCATTACCGCGCGCATTGGTGTAAAGTGGTCATTTGATGTGTAGAACACGGCCGAGTAGGTCGTTACTCCAGAGGGAGGTCTGCACAACACCCCCGGGAATGATCCAGGACCGACCGGAGGAGGCCTGGCTCAAACAAATAACTAATTCCGATCAGAACTATGGGAGGAGTATTTATTGGCCGTCTGGTGTACATGTTATGACAACAAAAAAAGGGTAGGTAATTGGATTTAAGGGTGTTTGGCGAAGTGGTACATGATGGTAACAACTGCTATTCAGAATTGAAATAAGAGGAGGAGATACTACAAGGTTGTATTGATATCTGCCAGTTCCATGCATAAACTAAATATTTCGATACCACAGCAATGGTCTTATCAGAAGTGTCAGCGCAAAGTTTGACGTCCAAAATGTGAACCAGGATTACGCAATAAATTTTGAAAAAAGATGTCCACTGCTCATTATGTAGGTAGGGTGAGAGGTTCAGTTGTTGACACCCTGATAGTGATTGACACTGTGCGCATATATAGATACCGATGTAATAAATTATTGATGTTATCTAATGTTTTTTCATCTGTCTGTTCCTATTTCAGAAGGTTTTTTTTCTATTGGGGTAGAGTTCGATTTCCTCAGGTTATCATCCTGAAAACGGCATCATTACATATTTGGCGTGAGATTTTGCAGTAGTGTCATTAAGTCTATATGTTAAGAGTTTACTTAATGATACGACTGCATACGAGTTTTCTATTGTATAGTCTTTTAATGACTAATGCTGGATCACAATGGACGTAACCATAAAACTCCCGCAACGTAAACGAAAAACGCAAAGTTGAACCAATGCAAATCTTATGGAACTGTTCACAATAGGCTCTGTAATTTTTACGTTTACGTTGAGCTTATGGTAGTCCGTAATTCTAACGTTAATTTTAGAAATTTGTTCATATTCTGTGAGTTGTGAGCCCAATACGTCAAAATGACGTAAAAAGACAAGACAATAATAATAATAATAGTTTGGGGCCAGCGACAAGTTTGGGCATTTATATTGTATTTCAGTTGGGTGAGTGTAATTTGAAACGCAAAGTAACAATTTGTTCAAGCTATGAAATCTTTTTAGTCTATAATTTGCTACTGTGCCCAAAGTCCATTCTGAACACCATTACGTTTACGGACAAAGTACGTTTAGCACTTAATATATTAATTGTAACCATATGTCAATAATTATGTCAATAATATTACATCGAACAGTGATTGACATAGGCTTTGACCTTAATATATAAATCATTGAAGGGTTTACTTACATCAATTAAATATTCCTTGGCACCTTCCAAGCAGTGAAAAACTTCTAACGAATATGAACAGAACAAATCGGAAAATATACGCAATTATGTGCAGTCACTATCCTTGAGTAAACATATACAATATCTAATGATGCTGTTTTCAGATGATAACCTGAGGACTCAAATAGAAATAAAACATTCTGAAATATGGTAACAGATGAAAAACCCTAGATTGCATCAAAAGTTTTTTACATCGTTATATGTATACGCAGTTCACTAATACTTTTTGTTATTTCTTTGATTATATGGAATGATGTTGTCTAAACCTTCTTATTCCTCTATTATTTTTCCTAGGAATGTCTCAATGACCCATATAATTAGAATGTATGAGTGAGATAAGGCAGCATGATATCATAACCAAAATTGATGCAAAGGTAAAATGAAATTATGTCAATGACTATCATATTGGGTGTCAATTACTACCGAAGTAGGTCCATGACTATCAAATAATTATGTAATTTCGACAAAAATGGTGTTCTCCTCAAATTCAATCGATATTTTTATGGAAGTTTGAATATGGTACCAAATAGCAACATTCAACTATAGTCCCGTTATAATAACCATGGCTCTACAGTAAAAATAAAGAACCGAATTCGCCTACTTAAAGTATCCATGCCCTTAAGGTGTCAATCACTATAGCTTTTACCCTACTTCTGTAACTGAAAAAACTCATTCCTCTATAAGTATTGATCTTTATGAAGAATAGTCAGCATGCAGTAAAATTCCCCAAATGACCAACAAACGAAACACGTAAAGCGGTGTTTAACTGCACCCAATTCCGTCAAACGACGAAACTGTAGAAAACTGCCGCACAAAACATGTCTCCAATGGGAACGCAGTGTTCCACATTCAGGCTCAAATAATCGACATAAATATTTATATTCGTGCTAACGTTTATTTTCACGGCAATCCCAGGAGAGTATTAAAACGTAGCATGACTTTCCGTAACTAACTTGACGCCGTATCAGCTGCTCATTCTGCCAACATTCGGGGCGGTAAAAACAACACCCCGACGATTTTCATGTGTCCCATATCGCAGGGGAATTTCGGTTTTATTATCGATATCGGGCTTGTAAACTGGGAAATATGACAAAATATCGCCGTAATGAAGCGTGTATGAAGAATTGCCACTGCGAGAAAGGTTGAACAGGGAGAGAACAATTGTATGGCACTTTTGGTGATATATTTTGTTTGATGGATTGTGCCAGGTCTAACATTCCTTCTTTGTTCGCGAAAATTGGGGGAATAAGGAATAATTTTCATGGGTACACTGTTCCTTTCGGTTCATTATTAGTGGAATGATGGACAGTGGCAGATTAACCTAACTAGAGGCCCAGAGCGGAAAAACACAGAGCCACTTCTAGGTATACAATATAGGACTAATCTCATGGCATTTTTCAATTGAATGTGAAGTAATTCAGAGTAATTTTTTTCTTTTCTATGTTCAAATACAATTAAAACATGATATAGTTAACATAAATACGAAAAATAAATGTACATGTTTGAATAATTGATTATATATGAATCGGAACTAATTCAATCATTATACTCGACAGGAAAGAAAACATAAAACTACTCGACAAAATAATGAAAGCAGAGAATAGTATTAATCGATCGAAATCAACCAATATTAATCTCATACTTCGGAGCTAATGTGGTCCTCGTTCAAGGTAAAACGCAAGGAAGTGGTATCAAACAAAGCCTCTGTGGATGACCATTTCGTCCTTATTAGGACTCATCAGCACAAGATAGCTCTGAATGATACAAGGTTTTCTTGGCACTTAAAACGAAATCGCATCTTCTTTCAGGTATAAATTAAATATACCGATGACGCCATCTCTAGTTCCATACGAATAACCTTCTTCCATAGCATGAACCTTGAACGAAGTAGCGAGATGTTTACAATTTGTCGCATTGGCCGAAGCGCACTTTTATTTCGCAAATTTTACATCTTCAGTCAAACCAGTACGAGATTATCTCCGAAGTAAGGTAATATTGGTTGATTTTGATCGATTAATACTATTCTCTGCTTTCATTATTTCTGTATTCATGGCGATGTACGCGTTTATTCACTACGATGTCTACTGATGTTATCTTGAGCGATCCGCGTCGTTAACTGAAGATGTGCAATTTGCTAAATGCAAGTACGCTTTGGTCAATGTGACAAATGGTAAACATCTCGCTACTTCGTTGAAGGTGCTAAAGAAGAAGGTTGTTCGTATAGAGCTAGAGATGGCGTCTTCGGTATTTTTATACCTGGAAGAAGGTGCTATTTCGTTTTGAGTTCCTAGAAAACCTTATATCATTCAGAGCGATCCTGTGCTAAAGAGTCCTAATGAAGAAGAAATAAAAACTATAAAAACTAAGATAACAAAATAGATGGGAAATCTCTTCCAACATTCGATACATCTATCAAATGTTTGAACAGGAATCAAATATTGAAAATTAAAAGAAAATTGTTGGTTACAGTCTTGAATAGGAAATTACTTTCGGATCCTTCAGGTTAAGAATAGTTAATAATAATAATAGTTGAATAATGTAATGGGAAACCCTTACCTACTTCTGATGTTCTCCCTGTATTTTATGTTATAGGTAACTCAATTCTTAAAAATTGTCGTAATATTTTGAAGTTTAAATGAGGATACTCAACAATATTCATGAGTACATCTGAATAATTAATAACTAGAATAAGCCTGTATGAAAGTATAATGTTCACGCAGTCACATATCATGGAAACGCCTGATTTTTTCGACATTGCTGAATATTCGCCTGAAACGTCGAAGAAGGGAATGCTGCATTAGCAAGTGATTCTTTCGAATGATTGGTAAAAATTGCCAGATTTGGGATTGGTACAGTGTCGTGAAAACGGATGATAAAACAGTTGTTGAACATAATTATTTCTCAGAAGAAAAATATCTGGCAACGAAATCCTGAAACAGGTCAATTTTTGTTTCACTTTTACCAAATTTGTATGCATTTTTGAAGTTTCTTGTTACACCCTGAGCCATACCCATCAACCCTTTTAATTTTTCGAATAGGAAAAGTGAGTCTTGTGGTACTTTTTAGGCAAGGTCTTTGTATCATCTTTATAGGCTTGCAGAAATTTTCAGTATGTGCACTTTGTCAGGGCTTATTTACTTTGAGACAATGGTATATGATGAAATTTGTCACCGAATGAAAGTCGACTATTACAGTTTTGTTCAAGCATCACTTTCAACCCTTAAATGGAGAAAAAAATGGTGTGACATTGGAAATTTATTTCGGCATTGAAGTTACACCCGGAGAATTATTGTGCATTACAAGATAAATTAAATTGAATGTTCAAAATGACCACCATCGATCTGGATGCAATAATCAAAGATGGGGCTTGAAAGTTGTGCATGAACAAAACTGTGATGGTTGACTTTCATTCGGTGACAAATTTCATCAGGTACCATCGTCTCAAAGTAAATGAGCCATGACAAGTGCACGTACTGAAAACCTCTTCGAACTAACTCATTTTTAAACAAAATTTTCTTGAAAATTTCTGCACACTTGTGAAGAAGATACAAAGGCCTTGCCAAAAGAGTACCACAAGATCCTATTCAAAAAATTTAGGGGATTAATGGAGATGGCACAGGGTGCAATAAAAATCCCTTAACAATGTATGAACATCAAGTAAAAATAAAACGAAAATTGACATGTTTCAGGATTTCGCTGCCAAATATTTTACTTTTAGAGAAAATGAATTTATTCCATAATTTTGCCCCCACCGTTTAATAAATCTTAAGAGAGTAATTGAATTGATAAATTACCTGATGCGGTCTGCTAACAGGGGCGGTGCTCCCATAGTGTGGTGATACATCATATCGTGCTTGAGCTGCGGCAACCCACCTGGTCCCCCTGTGCCTTGGTGCTTGATATCAACCGCTGCCAAAGCTTCCGCCCTGCTGATAAGGCCGTCGTTCAGTCCGGAAAATAGGTCGCCCTGGAAGAGGAAACATCGTATGAAAACTTGGTTATTATGAGGGAAAAATGATCTTGATTTCCTCCTGACACTTATGAAAATAGTTATTTATTATACAAAGGAAAAAAGTATTAGATTTTAGCTCGAGGTTATATTGTTTCCCGACGCGAAGCGGAGGAAGACAAAAAACCGAGAGCTAAAATCTACTATTTTTCCCGTGTATAATACACTATTTTTTTCTGTGACAAGAAAAACAACGATTTAATAGTGAAAGAAAAATATAACTTCTCACGAAATTACTTTTTTCCCCGGGAAAAAAGTGAGTACTTTTTCCCGGCTACATAGAGAATCATTTTTTTGACTGGGAAAAAAGCAATCTCGTAAAAAGTCATATTTTGTGACCTGTCAAGAGATATAAAACGTCACATTTTTTTCCCGTCACAGAAAAAAGACTATTATTCATTTCATTTCAACGCGGTTAATAGCAATGATGAACACTGTCTACTTGGGCGTTCAATCAATAGTAAGTCTTACAAAGGAAACAAACGATTTTCGTCTAAAGTACTATTTATTCTTCAACATAGTCCTCTTGTAGCTGGATACACTAAGTTCAACGATTTTTCAACAGTTCTCTGGCATCCCCAGGGGGAGCAGGGAGGCTGCTGCCCCCCCCCCTAGAGCTTCACAAGTATTCCTTAAAAGCTCATAAAAATAATTTTGTTTCAACCTTCAGTTGATTATTTCTATTTTATTTTTTTTTGTCCCCCCTAGCTCGAAGGCTGAGGACGCCCTTGAACAGTTCGATGCTTTTTGAATAGTAAGATTTGTCAATGTTCCCAAAATATGCTTCACTTTCTCAGCTATTTTCAACAGTCTCCATCATTGCACGTCCTGAATCTTAACAAGAGTCTACAGGGTGTTTTCTTTGCAGAGCCATGTCTCCTTTTTCCCTCTCTAACTTTTTAGCGGTACGTCACTGATCAGCGTTAAATAAATATTTGATATCTTCGTTTAATTTAAAAACTTTTTTAACACGTGTAATTTTTTCCTATCTCTAACCGTTTTCGAGTAAAAATTTATTGAACGATTGTATTTTATTCGCTAAATAAAAAAAATAATAGAAATACTCGATAGGTATGCCCAAAATTTGCTTCTATTTCGATAGCTCATTTTTGTAATTAGAAGTCCTTCCAAATCAGCGAATGCATACAATCGTTCAATAATTTTTTACTTGAAAACGGTTAGAGATCCGAAAAAATTCACGATACTCCGCAGGTCAGCGTAAAATCAATTTTGGATATCTTCGTTCAATTTAGAAACTTTTTTGAGTCCAGTAATTTTTTCGTATCTCTTACCGTAAAAAAATATTGAACGATTGTATGCATTCGCTGATTTGGAAGCACTACTAATTAAACAAAAATAAGCTATCAAAAAAAAAAGCAAATTTGGGGCATAACTATATAGAGTATTTCTATCATTTTTTTTATTTAGCGAATAAAATATGTTTTACAACATTGTTTGAAGATTGTGGACCACATATTCCTCTGTGGAGATCTGAATATTGATTTCCTCAGGGATGGTTGTAAACTCAAATTGCTTCTCTTAGACTTATTTGATTGTTACAATTTAAATGTTACTAGTCTTGAACCTACCAGAGTATTCGTTGATAGAAATGGGCATCTTTCAGCAACAAAACTTGATTATATACTAACAAATTACGACCTGAAATTTTGCAATACCAAAGTTATTGTTACCCATATTGGCGATCATAAAGCTCTATTATTAAGGCGCCTACAGACGACATGGCAAGCCTCGGCCAACGTTTGTTCGTTGCAACGCGAATCGTTGACGCATCGTGTGTACGCAAAACTTTTGGCAAGGCGAATCGAACGCTGGCGCTGGCCAGGGCTCGCCTATAAATGCGGCTACAGACGGCTTGGCAAGCCTCGGCCAACGTTTTAGCGAACTTTTATAGACACGCTGGTTTTCGCTCGATATTCGTGCATCGATGACCGTACACATCATAGACTACGATACACATGACATGTTTTTATCTTGCCATTCTTTTTCGACCAGTTAGCTCTGTGCAATTCATTCTTTTATAACTTTTTCATCTGGTGGTAGCTCTGCGACAGTGAAAATGAATTGAGTTTGTAGGAAGGGCAAGTATTTTAATATATTTACATGAAGAATGGATTTCGGAAAAACGTACATACAATTTTCAATATATCCCTATATTTTTTTGAATTTCTCGGATAGAAGGGCTTTCGAAAAAAGTAAACGGCGCTCAAGCACTGTCAAACGAAGATCTATAAGTACCTGGGAAAAGGGTGTCCCAGGAATAACTGTACAAGGTATCCCAAAATGCTTGATTTTGGCTGTTTCTGGTACTTCTAGACTAAATAGGTGAAAATGTTGAAAGGGGTCCCTGGCTAGATTTCCATGAAAACACCATAACCTAGTGGAAGCCATTTCACGATATTGTTTTTAAGTTAAAACCAAATTTCGATATCCCATCGATTTCGAAAATGTTCCATAGTTTTTTTTTCTAGAATAGGTATCTAAAAACGATTGGAACTTTCTACAGGTACTTTTTCGCTGGGAAGACGTCACTATATTCAATTTTGAAATCTCTTGTACTAAGGGTGGAAAAAAAATGGGGTTCTAATTTGAAAAACAGAAGTTATGGTCAATTATCGATCACAGTTTTTGACACAAAATTCCAAACACCCTGTGATGATATTTATGAAATTTAAAAGATGCATGACCTTTCCACATTCTTCTACTTTGATGTTAGGAGAACGGTTCACGCTCAGGATGTTGAGAATAAGAAAAATGAACCTAATACTGACTACGAATATTTGACTTTTTTCCAGTTTTCCATCGATATTTTGAAAAGTTATTGAAAAAATATAATAATTTTAATGTGAATGTATTCAGAATTGAATACTCAATTATATCAGAGAGGAAAAAATTGAAAAAAAATTTTTGAACAAATTTATTTTCGCTCCCTGTATAACCGGAAGCTTCAAAAGTATTTTAGCTCAGTAGAGAATTCCGTACAATATTATAATTCCAATTTTCAAATTTCAAATATGTCAAGTTCTCCAGAAACGTCTAATAGGCCACTCACCTTGGGACACCCGATATTTGTTTTTCCGAAATTCTAAAATTTCGAGAATCCGATAGAAACACCGCAATATTTTTTTTTATATGGAGGGTTTTCAAACAAAAGTAGAAGATGGTGAAACATGGTCAAAAAATGGCCAATCCTCAGAATTTTTCCTATTAATTTTCGACATTTTTGCCTTACTAGCTTCATTGAGCTCAGCGTGTCGTGTGTACTGTGATCAAATTCAATTCGATGATTATACTATTTTCAATTCATCTACCTATGTTTCAAAAATCATATACACTGGCAAGTTTCAACAAATCCCCTTGATGTGTGTCAAAAATATCGCCTTCTAGGCGAACCCTGACCAGCGCCAGCGTGAAGTTCGCTTTGTCATATGCTTTGCATACACACGATGCGCCAACGTTTGAACGAGCGGCCGTTGCCATGCCGTCTCTATCGAACGCTGAAACGATCGGACGTTGGCCGAGGCGTGTCATGCCGTCTGTAGCGGCGTTTTTGGGGCGGCATGGCAAGCCTGGGCCAACGTCCGCTCGTTCAAACGTTCGCCTTGCTAGGCGAACCCTTGCCAGCACCGACGTGGGACTCGCCTTGCCATATGTTTTGCATACACACGATGCGCCAACGTTGGAACGAGCGGACGTTGGCCGAGGCTTGCCATGTCGTCTGTAGGCGCCTTTAGAGGGCAGATTTCCAGATATGTCTAGATTACCGAAATCCAATTCAAAAATAACCAAATTAAGTAGAAACATCTCTTCACATAACTTATATGAGTTCAGTTTGTTGGTGTCCAATGCATGTTTTGATTCTGTTTATTCATATACTGATGTAAATTTGACATATAATTGCTTCATTGATATTATTAAGTATTGTCTCGACAAAGCCTGTCCGTTAAGATATCGCAGCATTCCAAACTCAAAATTGGGATGGGTAACATCTGAGGTGAAAACGGCTAGTGTGAGCTTAAAGAAATTATATTGGCTCCATATGAATGTCAAAACAAAGACTCTTTTGATATGTATAAGAACGCGAAGAAACAATATAAAATATTGCTTCAATCTTCTAAACTCGCATATAATACAAAGCTCATCTGACATCAGAGCAGGGCAGTTTGGAACATCGTCAATCAGGAGACCGGTAGAAAGTCTAACATTCGGGATCATAACATTAGTTTGAACGTGGATGGTGCTCTGATGTCTGATAGTGTTCTTGTGGCTGAGACGTTTGCTGATTATTTTCATCTATAGCACGAAAATATCTTGAAATTAAATAGGGCAATTTGTATCTTTCTCATGTACAACTTCATCCCTAAATGATAACACCTTCTCCTTTCATCCAATTGATAGAAAAGAAGTATTCGATACAATCAAGTCACTAAAAAATAAAAAAAGTGTCGGTGCCGACTATATCTCTGTAAAGATCTTGAATTCAATATCTGAAATCATTGCCGAACCTTTTTCCCACATAATAAATCTCTCAATTTCTTCTGGCAGCTTCCCGGAGAAGTTGAAGTTTGCATCAATTATTCCAGTGCATAAGAAAAATGATATGGAGGTGATCTCAAATTATAGGCCTATCTCTATCCTCAGTGTTTTCTCCAAAGTTATCGAGAGAATAGTCCTTAATCGCATGACTAGTTATCTAAGTAAGTTCAACCTACTTACTAGCTGTCAGCATGGTTTCAGATCACAGAGATCGACTCAGACTGCTGCGACTGACTTCTTCGAATGTGTTTACGAGTCCTTAGATAAGGGTCTTTGTGTGGCAGGTCTTCTTTTCGACCTCTCCCTTGCTTTCGACTGCATTTCATTCGAGTTTATATTAAATAAACTTTACCATCTAGGTTTCCGAGGAGTTTTCCTAGAATGGTTGTCGAGTTTCATTTCAAATCGTGTTATGTCAGTTAAAGTGGGAGACTGTTGGTCCTTTAATCGCATAAATGAGCTAGGCGTTCCTCAGGGTTCCATCTTGGAGCCACTGCTATTCCTTCTATTCATAAATGATCTACCCAAACATCTGGTTAATTCTAGCTCATTTGATCATTTTTGTTGATGACTTATCAATTGCTGTCTCCGCTAAGACATTTGATGAACTCAAGAGTATTTGTGAATCTCTCAAACGACAGTTTGAAAACTGGTGCAGAATAAATGCGTTGATTATAAATATCGAAAAAAAAAGAAAGTGTACTCTATGAAATAAGGAACTCCACTATATGCTCATTCGACTTATACCATGGAAATGAGTCCTTGAAATCTAAGGAAGTTGTTAAGTTCCTGGGAGTGTATGAGGATGACAAGTTGAGATGGTGTCATCACGTAAATCATGTTTGTAAAAAGATGAGTTCAGCTTTCTATGCTATCAGCCGTATAAAAGATATTCTTCCACAACAAACAATAATTAGTGTATATTACAGCTTAGTCTATAGTCATATATCCTACTGTATACTTGTTTGGGGTAACTCAATTGATTTTGATAGAGTTTTTATATCTCAAAAACGCATTATTCGTATGATTTTTGGTCTTCATCCTCGTACCTCTTGTCGGCCTATTTTGTTACCCATAAAATACTAACTGCACCTTGTGTATATATATTTAATGCCTTAATGTACATGAAAAATAATCAAAGCAGGTTCTGTAAGCTTTCAAGTTTCCATCGCTATTCCACCAGAAATGCTGACATCTTTTCTATTCCATTGCACAGAACCACAAAATTCCAATCATCCATCTTATATAGTGGAATTAAATTATATAATCATTTGCCTTCCAAGGTGCGGGCAATGGGTGGGGGAGAGTTCAGAATGACGGTGAAAAATTTGTTAGTGGAAAGGCATATTATAGCATTAAAGAGTACTTGTGTGATACAAACATTTTATTGTAATTTGTTTCAAACCTGATGTAACACTGACTTGTCCTATTCATTTTCATGTCTTACTGGACCAATAAATTTATTATTATTATTATTATAAAATATAATCGTTCAATAAATTTTTACTCGAAAACGGTTAGAGATACGAAAAAATTATACATGTCAAAAAAGTTTTTAAATTGAACGAAGATATCAAAAATTATTTAACGCAGATCAGTGGCGTAACGCGAAAAATTTTGAGAGGGAAAAAAGAGACACGGCTCCGGAAAAGAAAACACCTGCAGATTCTTGTTGATTCAGGACGTGCAATGATGGAGACTGTTGAAAATAGCTCGCATTTCAAATTTTGACTGAATTTAAACGTTGGCGTACGACCATTTTTAATGGAGAAAGAATAGGTCGTCCAAAAGAGGTGACTACCGAGGAAATGATAGAAAAAATCTATTTTATTGGAGGATCCGAAAAAAGTGTAGATTTTAGTTAAGATTCAGGACGTGCAATGAAGGAGACTGTTAAAAATAGCTTTCATTCCAAATTCCACGGCAATCGCGAAGTAAATATTGAAATCGAAACAAAAAGTTTTTTATCCTTTAAAACTCACTCCCTACCACTTCATGACCTCAGATCGCCTGTAAATATTTGTTTTTTCATTGTCGTTATATTCTTCTACTTTTCCAATGGGTCTCAATTCCCTATAATTTTGTTTAGACTAGTTTTCGACCCTGGACTATAACATACCAAAAAACACCTGAATGTATATAAAACATTCGAGAACGTGACCCCAAACTGGAAAACACTCCTTTTAATTCAAAGAAATAGTTGAATATGACACATTGTCACAATTCACATTTTTGGGCCCTTTAAAAAAACGCATTTCAAGATATAATTGCCATATGTACCTAAATGTATTAAATACCTCAAGTTAAAAATAAAAAGAACGATTTGGTGGAGAGGCTGCAAATATTAGTTTCTTCATAAGAGAATGTCGAATTTCCAAAGAGGAAGAAACGTAGTGAAGAGAAGAAGAGCAGAAATGCCGCTGCAGGAATGAAATGGAGAGAACACACGGCAATCGCGATGTAAATATTGAATCAGCCCGTCGCCGAACTCCGAACTCAAGCATGCCTGTTTCAAAATTTATGTGATGGAATTATGATAAAATGATACGTTAAATTATTATGATTTTTTCACTAACTTTATCAACCGCTTCACAGAGATTAATGTTCATACGAATATGGGTTATGAGGCTGCTATGAAAGATTGCGATTTTGTTCTGAATGAAGCTAATCAACTGTTTGCAACTGAACTGAACTGAATGCAGCTGCAACAATAATGATGAATTCAGTGAAAACTCAATTATTCGTTATACTAACATTTGAAGAGGGAGACAGATGCATAAAGACTACCAAAAGTACTTATAAATAAGGAAAATAATCATATGACAAGAAGAAAAGAAAGAGAGAATTAACTAATAATTGAACTTAACAAATTCGAAGTGATCTCCTACATACCCTATCAACCTATTTCTATCTTTTTAATTTTTTACGAAACATGTAAACATGTTTTACAGAGGACGTAAGTACATATATTGAAAATTTGAACGCGGATAAGATGACCATCAGACAGATAAATAACATTAAGAACTACACTGAGAAAACGAAATATTAAGTTTTCTTTGCTGAGAAGATTTCAGCAATCACATCAAACTTTATATTTGTCTCAGCAAATACGTTCTGATGCGGTTCAAAAGACCATTTTACAGATGTCACTTTGCTGTGGAAGCAAACGGACTCTCCTAATATAAAATATAACGCTTGCAGTAGCAGGATACAGAATAATTTTCAGCTATCGCCTCAAAGTAAATCCACAGATGATGCTTTTCAGTAAAAATTATCTGCTGTTATTACAGAGCACTCTGATGGCGTGATGGAGTTCTTGGTTCTTGTCGCTCCTATGCAAATAACTTCGTGTCTTCGATGATCATCGGTAACTCACGAATAAAATTGGCGCCTTTTTAAGGGAAGCTTCGGGCGTTTGTCAGTCGGGTCAGCGTCAGCGGCAGTTGGCAATTAGAATTTGGTATTGGGTATGTGTTAACTGTTAACTGTGCTGGAAGTTTTTTGGTTTTTTATAATGGAGTATTTGAATTACTTAAAAGAATGGGGGTTACAGGATTATGAAGAAATATTTCAGAGTAAGTATTTGCTTTTTATCCTATGTTGAAATTCTGTACAAATGCAAACATCGCCAGTTCACAAAATCGCTACAGAAGATTACCATAAACCGTAGAAAATGGCGGGTACTAAAGTGGTTGCATGTGCATGTAACTTGTATCGGTTTTTCACTTTTCTCTCAATTTGTTATAGATGAAGGAATAACGGATTATAGCTTTGAGCTGTTAGATGAAACTAGCATCAATGACCTGATCAAAAAAGTAGGTCCTAGATTAATTTTCAAAAAGAAGTTTCAAGAACATAAGAATAACAAAATTGGTGTAAGTGAATTCTTAAATTAATCAAAAATATAGCTAATGGAAATGTCGTTAACATTTTAGTTTATTGAATCAGTTTCAAATTGTTCCACTGAAACTTTAGATACTTCTGGAATCTATACATATATACCAGATGATCAGTTAATAAGTGTTCTAACGCCAACAATAGCTCAGGAATCTGTAAGAAATCTTGAGGATAAAGAGATTCCAACCCCTGGTAATAAAAAGCGAAAGCCCGATTCAGTTTTTCCCAAGGTATGCTTCATTTTTCGAATGGTATTTCGGATTTATTTGCATTACTTATTTGAGTTGAATACTTTTTGAGAATGTGCATTTGAATTAATAAATCGTAAAACTCATCTAAACCAGCCTGAAACTTTTTACTTTTGGTTCGCTTACAATATAGAATATAATTTTACAAGTAATTTTCGATTTTAGGGACTTGAAGCAGTTTTAAATAAATATCCAGATGGAGAAATTGTTCTAATGAAAAGAAATAAATTAACAGGTGATTTGAGGAATAAATTAACAAGAATAATAATAACTGAATTATTTGCCCTCTACGGAAAGGAGTAAGTATAACTTAATTTCTACGCTGTATTGAATATTTTCCAATATTGAAGTTGATGAAATATCAGCAGAGAATACAGGGTTTTTCAATTAAAGTGACCATTAGACATATCTATACAGAACCAAATGATTGTTTCGCTTATACTGGAAGTTGAAACAAAATTTGTTATTTTTAATTTTTTTAAATTTTATTTACAAGCAATTTACAGCTGACCTCAAAACAGCAGTTGTTTTATCACAGTGTATATTTTTATGAATTAAAAATTCTCTAGTTGTATCACATACATTAATTTTTGGGCTTCAACTGCAAAAACAATATATTTCATAATGTTATTGATTTTTGCACAAAATTGACATTTATACAGTGTGGAAAATTGCATTATATTCGAAGCATACTTTCTAAATTAAATTTGTTGTCTAACATACCTAATCCGAATGTTCCTTGAGGAAGTCCGTAATAGAGTCTATAACTAAAAAGTTCATTTTTTCTCAAATACTACACTGCATTTTTACTAAGTAGTACCTAGATTAAACAAAAACATCTCCTTCTAACGATGCTTCATATCCCATACTTGTATCGGAGGATTGTCAAGATATAAGGATTTTTTTTAAATTCTCTTCAAAACATATGAAAAGAAACTCCAGAAAAATATCTCATTCATGGCTGAAGGACCTGGGTCAATGGCCTTTTGACTCTGCCAATGAAGAGCTTTTGTTGTTATCTCATTCCTTCTCTAGATATGTCTAACGAACATTGCAGCAACATCATGCCCATGCATATTAGCTTTTGATTTCATTTCTTCACTTCTTGATATTAAACATTTTTTCAGGATAAAATCAAATATATTTATTCAGGTCGTAAATGAAATACAAAGTGTATTTCCATTGGAAAGATCTGAAACATATTATGTTCCTTATAATTCAAAAACTAAAACTGGACCAAAGGGTAAACTTTATTTAAAATATATCAACACAAAGGCAGCACTGCGATTAGCTAACACATCCTTAGATCCTTACTCTCCAGTCACTGAAGATTCATCAGACAACACAATTTCCGAAGAAGATTCGGATGTTTCTAATTTAGATTTCTTAAAAACGGCTTTGGAGCCGAGAGACAAAATTTTCGAGGTATGGAAACAAACATTTTCCATAAGGAGAAAAATTTACCTAAATGCAAACCTAGAAAAAATCTATGCAGATTTTCCATGTTTACGATTGAAAATTGGATTAGAGTTGGTATGTTTTATTACTTTGATCACTTTGATTTGCCTAATTGTTTTTATATTGTTTTAAAGATTGAAACCGACTTCAATAGGAAGTACCCTAATGCAGCAAATGTGATATACAGTACCTGGCCAAAAGTTTCAGAAGCAATATTGAACGAAGCCAAAGAAAGAAATATTAAATTAACATTTATTGATCAGTCAGGTAGGACATCTTAGGAATTCACCATTTTTTACTATCCAACTTAAACCCTTTACCATAGGTTATGAATTTTGTAATCACATTATACTATCCTTGACCTAAATATTTTTTTTCAGATTCTTCTGTAAATGCCCTGTTGACTCTTCCATACCTTTTCAATAGTATTACATTAAAAAAGTCAAGGAAGGGTCTTACTTACAGACCTAGCAGAAGTGAGGTTCAAGAGAGCTTCTTCCTGTGCATTGAAGTGAGTATATTTAGGTTTTTTAATGACAGAGTTCACAAAGATCATTTTGTAGAATTTAGGTGCTTTGGAATCGAAAATAGAACATAGACGAGAACTTGCTAACAAGTTTGACGTAACTGTGCAACCTTTTGGTGTTATCATACCAACAAATTCATGTTTTCTTATAGTGGTTGATAATGCACATTATACAGTGGACACAAGTATCCGTTGTTTAGAATTACTTTTTAAATTATTTCATGCGCTGGATATCGAATATCCACCTGAAAGTGAACATATATGGCTTTTTATCGAATCTATTTTATTTCAAATGAAACCAAAGAAAATTATCCCTATGGTGTCCACATTGATAGGAGACATAATGGGACACATGTAAAATACTGTGAGTCATTCTGATATGTTATTTCTTTTGAAACTGATGATCTATTTTCCATAATGCCTCAGTGTAGCTTATGCGATTATAGGTTTTTTAAAGTGAATGCTTTAATTACACATCTGAAGATAATACATCAAATTCATGAAAATAGTACTCTGCATTGTGGTGAACAAAATTGTCGAAGAAATTTTCCCTGTATAAAATCATTCAGGAAGCATTTATGCTCCCATGATTACCATACTTCAACTGTTAATATATCAAATTCATGTGAAGTATCATTAGTTAAAAGTCAAGAAGTTCCAGAAGTTGAAGAACAAAAATTGATACCTTCAGAGCAATGTGATATAACTAGTTCTGAAATTTCGCATAATAATCTCCTCTCTCCAGATAAAAATATATTTAGAGAAGCTATTTTTCAAGCCAGTATTCAATTCATTAGTAAAATGTATTCGGAAACAACATTTTCACGAAAACATGTGGATATGATTATTGAAAATATGAAGGACTTTTTATCTGAACCATTGGGCTTATGTAAAAATTATATGAAAACAGTCACACAAGAAAATTGTGTTTCTTCAGAAAACATATTTCAAATCAATACTTTTCTGAATGAGATGGAAATGGCTTTTCTTAAGTTAGATACTGAACATCAGAGATTTAAAATTTTAGAGTCTTCAAATTTTTTAATAAAACCTCTTCAAATTTGCGTAGGAGAGAACATTGAATCCAGAAATGGTGTTCCCTTTGCCAAACAATACAAAGCCCAGTTCATACCTCTATCTCAAGTTTTGATACAATTTTTTTCTTTACCAGACGTTTTACTTGATACCATTGAGTATGTTGAATCGTTGCAAGATAAAGTAGATGTTTATAACATTATTCAGACCCAATTTTGGAAAGAAAAGATAACCGATTTCAGAAATACTGATTTAGTTTTGCCATTGTTCATCTACTATGATGATTATGAATCAGGTAATCCACTAGGTTCTCACTCCGGTATACATAAACTTGGAGCAGTCTATACTTCAATAGCTTGTTTACCTCCAAAATACAGGTCCCGTTTAGAAAATATTTTTTTAACATTGCTGTTTCACAGTTCAGATATTAAAGAATTTGGATATGAAGTAATTTTCTCCAAGTTAGTGCATGAATTGAATAAACTAAGACGTGACGGAATTACTGTTAAACTTCCTATGACTCAAAAAGTATGCAGAATTTATTTTTGTACTGTTTTGTTTTTGGGCGATAATCTTGCCTTGAACTCTTTACTTGGCTTTCAAGAGAGTTTTAGCTCAAATTCATATTGTAGATTCTGCAAATCATTACGTTTGGAAAATCAAAGTGCAACCAAAGAGAATAGTTCCACCTTACGCAATCGAAATAACTTCAAAGATGACTTGGAAAGAAAATTTCCATATTTAACTGGAGTGAGGATGAATTCAGTCTTAAATAAAATAATATCATTTCACGTTGTTGAAAATTATTCAGTTGATTTATATCATGACATTTTTGAGGGTGTTGGGATGATTGTAATGTCTCATCTACTTAATCATTTCATTTATATTGAAAAATATTTGAGCCTTCAAGTACTAAATAATAAATTGAAACATTTTACTTATAGCTCCAATAAAAATAAACCACCAATGATAACAGTAGAAAATTTGAAGAAATATAATATTCGAATGTCTGCATCGGAAATGAAAACTTTTATTATAAATGCAGGCTTAATATTTGGGGAATTTATACCTAGGGGAAATTTGCATTGGAAGGTGTATATATTGTTGAGAAAGATTATAACCATCATTCTTAAAGATTTTTTCACACAAAATGAACTTGTTGAGCTAAGACATTTGATTCATGAGCATCATTCATTGTTCATTCAACTGTTTTCCAAACCTTTGAAGCCTAAATTTCATTTTATGATACACTACCCTACTATTATTTCGATGTCGGGACCACTTAAAAATATTTCTACTCTAAGGTATGAATCAAAACATAGACAGTCTAAGTTATCTGCTAATGTAATATCATCAAGGGTGAACATCACATACTCTCTAACTATAAAACATCAGCTTCAGTTAGCATCTAGATTTATTCAACGCAAAGGTTTCGTAGACGATTTGGAGTTCAATCGCAATGCAGAGTACTCAAGTATATATGAGTTTCCAAATTTTAAAGATATTTTTGAGCATTCAGAATTAATGGATCAAAGTAAAATCGATAATTATGATGAAGAGATAGTTACTTCAAATAGAATCAGTATTAACAAAAAAATCTACAAAATTAATGATTTTATTTGTATTAGATATGCTGACGCTGACAACGATGCTGGTTTTGGTAGAATTTCAAATATAATCATCAATAAAAAGAACGAAGTATTATTTATTTATAATGATACAAAAACTAACGGTTTTGATGAACATACTTTTTCATTTATCTTAGAAATTTCGGATGATTCAAAATGCATTTTATTCAATCACCTACAAATCTTCACTACTTTTACAGCTACTAAAAGAAATGATATAAATCATATATCAGTTTAACTAAGCATTTCATTATTATTTCATTAATCTTCGCTGTTTATACTTAAGAATTAGAATTTATGTTTGCATATTTCCAAAAATGTTAAAGGACAGTTTTTCAAATCACTAATGATTATATTTTTCATTCTGGTTCTCTGTATTAATAATTAAGATAAGAAATAACATATCAGCTTGATAAATGTACCTTATATTATTTGAAATTTCATATTTTTTCTGAAGTTTTATATTCAAGTTGTTTGGTTTATTATAATGTTATAGTATTATAGAAGAATTTTATTACTATTGTTGAGAATAGTTTTTCATTTTCATAACATTAAATTTTGTTTTCAATACCAAGTTTTATTATCCTCTCAAATGGACATACAAGTGCAAGTGATGGAGTATTTTGTAGGGACTATTTCCTTCTTGAGATCTGAAAAAATTTTGTTGATACTACAATGAGAATATTTGCTTCATTTCAGGATATTTGATTGAAATGAACTTGAAGAAATGTAATGTGTACCTAATTCAGTATTCCACATATCAATGCAAATATTTTATTTTTGAAGTTCATTTGAATTGAAAACAAAATGGGGCTATTCTCATTAGAGCATTATCAAAATCTTTGAGATCTTTTTAAGGAGTGAATCAGCTATTGTTGTAACACAAAAAAACTGCTATAATAGTAGAATTTTTTCCCAGCATCAGAAAAGTATTTTTTTCATATTCGTATGGAACATTACTGCAAATGTAAGAATATTTGCAGTAGCAGGCAATTGATTTAACTGGCAGAGCAGTGGTGTATTGTACTGATATAATAGGCATTTTCTAGTGTTACATAATTTTTTGTTGGGACAGTAAAAGGCACTATGTTATAACAGTAGATATTTCACAGCAATTGAAGATCAGTATATGTGAGGCAGCATAAATCAATGCTACTGTCGCAAAAATATTTGTAAATGCAGGCGATTAATCTATCTGGCTTACCAGTGTTTATGTGCCGTTGCAATAAAGATTTTGATAATCATAGTGATATTTTTATGCTCTAATAAGAAGGTTCACTATGTTATAACAAGAAATACTTAACAGTCATCATAGATCACTGTAGTTGGGACAAAAAGTAACTTTAGCTGGGGTGGTAAAACATGCGAGGCTACGATAACAGAGTTTTTTTGTGAAATTCAGTTAAGAGAACATAACTAGGATGATAAGGTGAATAATTGTAAAAAGGGTTATGCTACCATACCAAAGTTCTTTCCTGGCGCCTATTTAAATAGAGTTTTCTGCTGAGGTAGTTTGATTTTCTGTTGTAGAAGTGGAAAAATTCTCTCAGTGTAGGTAAAAATAATTACCCTTCCAGAAATAAATCTATAGCAAAGTAAGGACCAAATAAATACACATTTTCTTCTGTTGTAGACAGGTAGCTGTAGCCAATTGTGTCTAGTAGGGTGTTAGGGTAACTTTTTCACATAGTTCCTATTGTTCTTAGCTGGCAGATTGCGCTCTCGAAAACTTACGAATCTGTCAAATGTTCATCTTACCCGCAGTCATAAAAAAACCTATCAATAAGGCTATATGATCCCTCAAAATCTCGAATAACCTTCCAAATATATTTTCGTATTATCTTCAAACCCCAAGTGCATTATCAAATTATCATCCCCATACAATAACACCGTATCTTAAAGACAGAGTCCAACAAAGTGTCTTATACTTTCAGTAAGTAGGATATCGGCGACTTCCCGAGAGTGATAAAAAATATATACAAGGTTCTTAAGTATTGAGTTCAGATATTCCGTTTAGACAGAGGATATTTAAAAGGTTACCTTATACTACTATCCGAAACATTCTTTGTTACTTAGTGAACAGAACTTTCCTCTTCTTCCCAATAAAATCTAAACTCGTCGTTTATGTTAAACCAATTCTCATCATATGCTTCCTAAGGCGACAATGCCCTGTTAGGTACGCAGATATAGATATAAATCTAGAAAGAAACTATCAGAAGTGCGGTATAGCCATACGCTCAGATAGTCAAGCTGCTATTAAAGCACTGAGTTGCTACGTCATCGACTCAAAGATGATCTGGGAGTGCCGGAACAAACTCAACGAGGTAGGCAAGAAAAGTAAGGTCTTTTTAATCTGGGTTCCTGGCCATTCGGGAAACAAAGAAAACGAAGAGACCATTACACTTGCCGAAGAGGGCGTACGAATGTCACTCATTGGCCCAGAACCTTTCTGTTGTATAGGTAAATGTACCTATAAGAAGGAGTTTCTGGAGAAGGAGAAAGCCGAGAAGGAGAAACTCTAGCGGAATCTCCCAGGGATCAATCATTCCACTAAGTTCCATCGGAACTTTGAAACAGCTAGATCCAAAAGATATCTGGATCTTGGTAAGAAACAATCACACATCCTCACTGGCTTTCTTACAGGACACTGCCGCCTTAGGAAGCAACTGTTGAGGATGGGACTATCGGACACTGACGAGTGTAGGTTGTGTGGGGAGGAGGAAGAAACCCCCATTCACATAGTCACGAAATGCTTTGCCACTGCGAGCCTAAGGAAAGAATACCTTAAGCGAGAAACTTGTGAGAGTGAGGAACTGGCCTCGTTGAAGCCTTAACAGATATTGGATTCTATAAGATCTCTGGTACTGGAAGGCGAGCTGTAAAGAGTGAGGTCAGAACAGCTCTGTAAAGGGGGCACAATAGACCTAGAGGTCGCAGTGAACTGTAATCCCTTTTTGAACTATAAACTTATTACGCAGTGAGGAGGCGTAACTTATTCTTACTGAGATCCAAATACTTTTTGGACCTTCCAGTTTTGAAGTTCCGAAAGAATTTTCTGGAATGTTCCATTTCCGGAAGATTCCTCAGGAGTTTCATGCAAAATTTCAAGAGGATCACATCATCGGAACCATAATAATATAATTAAAAAAATGTATTTATTTTCACATATTTCATTTCCTGAATAACTTCCAGTCCAGAATATAATTTCGATTGTGCTGAGATTCTGCATTTATATATTATTTTGTATAAATCTCAAGTTCGAGGTAATAGTCTTATTGCTCCACCAATAAACAAGCGCTCAAAAGCTCCTGCTCAGGGCTTTTCTCAAATTTTTTGCTATCATTCTTTTCTATAGTCACCTTTTTTTAATGTGAATGAAAGGAAGGGCATGGGGTTCTCAATAGTGGGATTGCCTATCTTGCCCCTCTTTTTTATCTATTTTTTTCTTTCTGTAGCCCATGGGGTACCCTGTCTTGCCTCGCCTAGTGTACAAGATTGGGACAAAACCCTCTTTGTGTTAATTCACTTCTTTTCTAAACCTTGGGAACATTTGTTTTAATTCGTTTTTGTTTCAATGTTACATAAGTAGCAGTAAATTGAATAAATTATCTGTTTCTTTTACCATGAAAATATCAGTTTTATTCTCAATCAAACCTTATCTACCCCCTATTTTCCCACCTTTCTCTGTGTTATCAATTCCGTTGATTTCGATTAGAATTTTTCTAACGGTCTAAATTAGCAAAATATAATAGACCGAATTAATTTCGGAATTCCCCTTGCTTCCAGCTTCGCCATTCGAGAAAACTGATGAAGAGTTATAATGAAAACGACAAGTGATAATCGACTGTAATCCCATCGCGTTTTCCCATTTGTTTCAACGGCGAGAAGTGCCGTTGATTTATCTTGGGCCTCAACCCATTTAACAACTGGGTTATATTTTCCCATTCATCTTCACACTCCGTCTGCAAGTGAGCCAGCACCCTACTCCCTCAATTATCTCATTTGTAACTGCGTTTGTAATTTTCTCTTCAATTTAAACGCCCTCTATTAGCTTCGCAGTTAATCTCCTGGATTTTATTTGAAGCTGTTTGTTTGAGGTTAAAGTGTTAGTAACAGAAATATGAATTAGTAACTGAATCACAGATGACATTATGTGATTACTGGACGAAGGACGATTTACAATGGAATATGAAGATCTGGGATGAAGTTGTCAAAAAGTATGGAATGAAAATGAATAAAATCAAGACAAAAGTTATGGTGATGGAAAATTCAGAAGTGCTTAACATAGAGTTAAACGGAACAACGATAGAACAAGTAAAACATTTCAGATACTTGGGATTTGAATTGGATGAAGAGGAAAAACAAGATGTGGAAATCAATAAAAGGATAGAAAACACAGTTAAATTGTATCATATAATGAATAACAGTTTCATAGGTAAGAAGGAAATCTGTCAGAGCACAAAGATGAACATATACAAAACAGTATACCTACAGACCTACTGACATTTATATGAGAATCATGGGCCTTTAACTAGAAACAGAAAAGTAAAATCCAATCAGTAGAAATGAAATACTTTGGGAGAGTAAAGGGTGTAACCAGAATTAATAAGATAAGAGACAAAAGAAAAACATGGAACCAGTTATACAAATATGGAAAGCTGAAGTTCAAAAGAGGAAAATGAGAATAAAACCAGAGATAACTTGAAACAAAACAATCACTCAAGTGATCAATAAGAGGGGAGAGACATGAAATCGGCAAGAATATGGCTTTCAACAAAAAATGTGTACCAAATTCGTAAATGCAAAATTGAATAGTTTGATATATGTGGCCAGAATTGGTGATCAGTGGACTACAACTTTTTAACCCTAACAGTAAGAGAAAATAAATGGCGCATTAAGGTCATCTCTATTTGAATTGAGTGTAAGTAAGAATTGGGTGAAGACTGCAGTCAGAAACTTTTGCACGATTGTTCACATTGAAAAAAAAGACCATTCCGATTTGAATATCCTGAAAGTTATAAATCTCATAACGATTACTTTTTTGTTCAGAAGCTACCTTGAACATTTCAAGATTTCAGTTTGACAACCGGCAAATTACATTAAATATGATATTGAATGGGGAATAGGCTGAGCACCTCGGTCAATTATCCGTTGATAACATGTTATCAATGAAGATCAGTTATAATTATTATAATATTGATATTTGAGAGAAGGATAAAAGAGTATTTCACCACTTGCTGATAACTATCTGACAGATATCGTTGAAATAAATTCATCTGAAGTTATTAGGCACATCGAAATACTTTCAGGTTTTCAATATGTAATATCATAAGTTTTATAAGGAGAAAAGAATATATTTCAGACTGAATGAACTGAAAGGCTTCTACTTAAATGAATAAAGATACAATAATTCCAATTATATCTGTTAGCTACCAGAAACTTACAAGCAACTTATGGTGGAGCAGATCCTTAAGGTTTGAATCTCAGAGTAGGAAGTAAACATAGAGATGCCCCACACTTGAATAGTACTGCATTGTAATCAACCAAGCTATAGAGTGGAAAGGAAAGCATTTCATAGCCATAGCTATAATCACCGGAATAGTCTTAACCAACAATGAACTGCTACCAAATCAGTAAAATAATTAAGTTATGAATGTCAAATCGAAACGAAAATGCAAACACGACTCTTTGAACAACTAAACAGCAACAGAAAGATGTTACCAAACTGACAGAATTGTTTTTCGAGTTCATAAACACTTTCTGCTTGGCTGCGTCAACAAAAGCGTGAAGGCATCTCCAGGTTTACTTCTTAAGCCGGCCATAGACATCGTTATTTTTCATCCGTTCGTATCGCGGCGATAAAAACCGTCCCGGTAAAAGCGCCAAAAACCGATGTGTGTGGCGAAAAACCGTCGGTACGTATCGTCGGTAGAAATATTTGCCGATGCTTGATTTTTGTCACGACGGTCAATCAGTTGTCGTGCCATACCGACTGTGTGTGGGGATTTCGTAGAGAATCGGCGGATATTTTCCATAGCGTAGTATAAGTCTCGTTTCTTTTTTACTCAGCACCGAAACTGCGGCCGCCACTGCTGAAGAATGTTTCATCTTCATGACGTGCTTATTCGCTAACGACAGCAAAATAATTGGTAGAATTTACCGAAGTGTGTGGGCAAAACACTTCCGCGATACGACTCAGCGTTTCTAATCGCGGCGAGGAAAACGGAAGAAAAATAACGATATCTAATGCCGGCTTTACTCTGAGGTTTGGATGTGTAAATTTAATTCATAAATGAAAGATATGAAACCAACAGTCCATTCAGAATCAAATGAAAAACACCTAAAGTATTCTGTTGAAATTTGAAAAGTTTGTAAATTAGCAATATCTTCGAACTAAGTATTATAGTAACTCTGGACAAAAGCAACGCGCGCTCTAGCGGGTGCTCAACAAGGAAAGTAGAAAAACAAGGCAAGCTCCCTTCAGCTGCGTAAGTTTGTTCTTACGGAACATCAATTATTCAAACTAGGGCTCCACTTGTTAGACTGGGGGAAGAATCGGCTGCATCCCCCAGCCCCCTCCACTTCCGTCCTGTTCTTCATTCGAAGTTTCCGGTGCTCGACTTGTAATTCCGGTTAGAACGGGATAATGATAAGTTGGAATTTTATCGCGTAAAAAAATTTACTTATCGTAATCCGTAGAGGAAATGGAACTTGTGCCAGGTTTGTTATTATTTCATGAATTATGGATAATGGTGAGAGTTATGTAAGTTAGGACGGGAGGCGTACCTGGAGGAGGAATGAAATAATTTTAGCAACAATTACATTTCAAGCATCGAATCTTCAAAAACTATAGGTACAGAGTGTTTCAGAATGAGGTGCCCAATGTTCGGGAATGTCATCCTTAGATGATTTTATGACATATTGTTCCTAAGAACTATGGGTCTCTGACGCATTGTTACTGAGATGTTCGGAAATATTTTCGACACGCATCAAAACACATTTCTTTCAATCTAAAATTATTTTCAATTTTCATCAATGGCGTCCGTGGAGACTTCTGTTCAAATTTAAAATTACACACAATGAGAATACTATCTTGAGTCTTTTCACCTGCGACGAGTACTTTCTGAGATAAAAATTAAACCTGAGAGAATCACGAAATTTTTAGATCATTTCCAAAATTGTCTACACACAGATAAAGGCAGCTCAATTTTAATTTTTTTTTGGAGAGAAATAATCCAAAAAGATTCGTGAAACTCATCACGAGTACAAATTTGCTATAATTGTATGGATTATAAATAAGTGTTAATTATTTGGTTGGACCTTTCTTCCTACCCAGTAGATTAAATGGAAAGTCATATCGCCGCTTTTCGGATGGAAGTTCACCAACTTTGTTGGTAGATGTCCCCCTTATGAAAAAAAAAGCGATGTGTTTTGTGCACTACATTTACTAGACGATTTCGGAAGCTATCAAAGAATTTCGTAACTCTGTTAGATGAATTAGCATTTTATTTTTGTATCTCAGATTCTTCGTGGGCGTGGGTAAATGCTCATGATACATGATACCATTCTCACTGTAAATTATGTGGGCATTACGAAAATAATTCTAAATTCGAAAAACGAATTGGCGTATTAATTTTTCATCAAATTTATGCAGACACAAGTTTGAAGAGACGCCACTAGTGAAAATTGAGAATAATTTTAAATTGAAAAATTGTGTTTTGATGCGTACTTATAACCTACCAAAAGCAAACAAAGATCATGAGGGGCATCGAAAATATTATCGTAAGGCCTTTTTTTTCGAAATTAACAGCTTGCAACCCAGAAACAATGCGTCAGAGATCCATAGTTCATAGAAACTCTATGTCATTAAAATCATATAAGGACGAAGATCCCGCATTTTCTTCTTATTATTCTGAAACAACCAATATATATCAAATAACCCAAATTTAATCATTTGGGCTGTTCGATACATAGTTTATCGAAGTTTGAATGCTTGAAGCATTGTTTAAGGAGTCCTTGAAGTTTAAGGGGTGATCTTTTAAAAATCGCTAATGATAGCAATTACAATAGCAACTGCATCAATTTTGATGAAATATCGCTAATAGATGAAGAGCTCGCGATGGGCAGACCATGGTTATTTTATAAAAGCTGAACCCCAATAATACAGCTAAGAACTATCACCAGCTAGGGTTACCATCACTGGCCCAAAGAACCTTCTGTGGTATAGGAGAAAAGAGTTTCTGAAGATGGAAGAACTGGAAGAGAGGCAGTTTGAGGAAATCTTCCGGGAATGGGTCATTATGAAAAGTTATAACGGAACTTTGAAACTGCAAGGTCGAAAAAGTATTCGAATCTCAGTAAGAATGAGTAACGCCTCTTCATTGGTTTTCTTACAGGACATTGTCGCCTCAGGAAGCATATGATGAGGATGGCTTAACCGCAACTGACGAGAAGATTATAGGTTGAAGATGGAGTCTCTAATTGATGGTTATAGTATAAAACCCAAGTTTTTATAATATTTTTCGTACAAACATAAATAATATTTCATCCTTCTCATATGCACTCAGTACGATTTCAACTCCCCGCCTAACTGGCGTAAATTATAATGATATTCATACTTACCTTTATTCTTTTATGAAAATTGGAAATTTCAATTCTGCTCACGAAACTATTAAACTATTTTTCCCACGTTGGTGACAGTTCTGATGTAAAACGTACCATAAATACTATCAATTGAAGCTTAAGGGTGTCTGATCAGAAGTTGGAACTGTACTGAGTGCCTGCCAATGGACAAAGTGTTTCTCATATGATTACAAGGAAAATATATTATAAGACTGGATGTTATACTTAAACGGATTTGAAAGTGAAATTTTGACCCCTTATTACCATTTGCTTTTAAAAGATACCTCAACTCAAGTTTCAATGGTGGGTGATAGTTCTTACTTGTGTTAAGGTAATATACCTACGTAGATATATAAATTTTTAATTTGTTCTAAATAACAAAGGTGTGCCTGTTGCGGGTTTTGGAGATATAACTACTGATAACAACTTCAGAATCAAATTAGAAAAGTACTTAATGGAACTTCTGAGAGTTTCTTATTGCCATTGTTATTAAAAAACCCACATATGGTTTCTTACGAACAAGATAGAGAGTTGGGAATTTTTTTCTCCTGATCTATCGACTATTCATAATATGTACTATGCAAATTTCAGATTAACAATACCTATACAGGGTGTTCCTAAATTGAATGTACAAACGAAAAGGGGAGATTCCTTAAGTGAATTTAAGAAAAAAAAGTCCCATAAACATGGGGTCGCAAACGTTTCGTTTTCGAGATACAGAGTGTTGAAGTTTGAATTTTTTTCAAATTTTTTTCTCATTGATATACGAGTTTATCGAATCTTTATGAATGATCGCTACGATCAGGAAAATTTCCATAAAAACAGACACTGAATTCATTCACCAAAGCTTACAAAGTGGCATTTCCATCATAATTTGGATTTTCACGAGGATATCGAAAGAATCGTTCAAAATTTTTTTTCTCGAAATCGTTGGTAAATACGACAAAACTACAAGAGACTGAAAGGTTTAGTATAGAACAAAGCTTCTTTTTACAATTTTCCAAATTAACAGTTGCTCACCAAAAAAAAGTTCTGCAGAAGAACAGGTGGTAGTGTTCCAAAAAAATATCACCCTGTAGATCTTCTATCGAAATTGCTATGTCATGTGATGATAACTCTCAAAATGTAATATCTATGCTAAATTTCAGTTGAATATCTTGTGGAGTGTAGATACTATGAGAAAAAAACTTGAAAAAAATTCAAACTTCAACTCTCTGTATCTCGAAAACAAAACGTTTGCAACCCCATGTTTATGGGACTTTTTTTCTCAAACTCACTTAAGGAATCTTCCTTTTCGTTTGTACGTTCAATTTAGGAACACCCTGTATATTAAACTCAAGAAAAACTTCATTCAATGTATTACTCTCAGGATTTTGAAATATATTTCACCAAACGGTTTATCGTTTGTGAGGCATCCAAAAATGAAATTCTGACCCGATTGGAATTCTGGTATACCAGAAATGAAATTTCAAATATTTGTAACACAAGAACTGTTTTTCCGATACTGCCTATTGACGAACTCAGAACATTCATTAGATTCCTTTCAAAAATGTGTTTCTAAAATATTTTTGTTTCAAGTTCCAAGCCCAAACCGGATCGGAGATAATGACCAAAGTTGTAATTGCCCAAATGTCACCGATTTGGACCACACTTTACACATATATGATTTGAAATGTTTTTATCATTTTTGACAAAAAATGAGGCAAGTAAAATAAAAAATAAATTGTTTCATACCTTTCACATTCAAAGCAAGCAATATGAAATTTTTCATTCCGTTATGTATAAGGTACTCTGAGATTGAGGGACGAAGCCGAAACTTCAATTACTTCATAATTTCGAAATTAAAATGCTCCGAAAATAGTACACACTATCGAGTTTCACAAAGCTCTTTGGTGTAAAATTGAATGCTGTTTAAGTGTACTTAAAATTTTGTTTTATAAATATAATAAGTATGAAAAGAGTTATGTTCAATAGGTATCAGACATACAGAGTTATTAAATCAAGAACGTTAATAAAGACATTGACTAATAACCTAGTTGATTACAAGATTTTTTCGGCGATCTCAATATGAATTGTGTTAAAGTTCTAGATAGAAATACAATTTTCTTTTTCAAAAGACATACATTTGACATACATAATAGAATTTCTATGTTTAAGTAGAGTTTTGACATATCTCATAGTGCTTCTGAATACTTTGTGTACGGTTTCCGTGGGGATTGCACATTCAAATAGCATAAATTGAGCATTAAAATGGGTCATGAATGTTTAATTTCGTACACATTAAAATCACTTTTTCATTTCGAGGTCGGCGGAAAACAAATTAATTAGATGTATCAGCTTCCAAAACATATTCGTATAAAATTTCATAACAATCTCGCTAATAGTTTCGGCAAAATCGTAAAAAAATTGTATAATTTTCTTCTTCGACGTCCTTATTTATCTTGAATACAGATTGCGTCATTTTTTTTTCTTTTTTCTATCATCCTAGTTATTAGATCGCCTATTTTGAATAACCTTGTATTCTATATGAATAATTCACCAACTAAAATTCTAAAACTTACGTTATGCCTCGGCGACCAGCTATTGCACATTATGGAGGCATCTTCCAATATCCGACTCTAGAAAAAAAGTAAGCATGTACAGGCAATTCCCATGAAATTTATAGCAAATACTTGTTACACGTAATAAAGATATATTGCAAGTCAGAGCAAGGGAGCATTAAAATTAAGGCCCCCTGTTCGGCTCTTCAAGCACGTTTCACTGACAGATAGACAGGATCGGATTGAGCGCAAAAGGCATTTTATGCCTGCCTACATTATTGAGTCAGTTGACTTTTTTATAATATGGTGAATTCACTGAAATAGGTACCACTATCTCTCACACATGACCTGAATTTCACTAGAAAAATTCCAGAGTATGAGCGCTGCATTGGGAAATTACAGGTTTTTTAAATCTTATGCTCGTAGCGAAAATTTCCACCATCTTCTATTTTTATAAGAAAAATATATCCTTAAAGGTAAGATGGAGTGCATTAAGACCAACTTTCAGAAAATTTTGCTTTCGCTGGTCATGTACGGGGATATATTGAAAAAATCTAAGCCTATAGAACCAAACAAAATTTCAATGTCAAAATATTTTATTACTCAACATATTCTATTCTTAATCGGATAAACTTATTACAGCGAAAGTGCAACGTCTCTAGAAGTTTCAAGAAAAATGTTTTTCTTACTATACAAACCAGACCTACACAGCTTTTAGTACCTTTTCGTTGGAAGAAAATTTACGACCTTTTAAACTTTTTTGCAGTTGGGGAAAGAGATGATGTTCGGTAGGAGCCAAATCTGGTTAATAGGTGGTCGTTCTAGTATTTCTAAACCCTAAATCACGAATTTTCAGAATGTCAAGATGATATTTGTGTGCTGGGGCGTTGTTCTGCAAAAACAAACACCTTGGATAGCTTTCCACGTCTTTTCTCTTTTATTTTTTTCCCGTAAGGTCGGTAATGTCGAATAGTAATCTTCAGTTATTTTTCTACCCTTATTCAAAAATTGATCGTGATTACTCCATGGCAATCCCAAAAAATTGACGCAAGAACTTTTTAAGCAGATTTATGGACACTGAACTTTGTATCCAAGTCTCATCCATGGAAACAATTCGGTTTAAGAAGTTTACATCCTTTTCAAATCGAGCACAGATCGAACGCGATGCTTCTACCCTTGAAACGCTTCACGTTAAAACCTTTGGACATCCATTTTGCAGAAATTTTTCTCATGTCCAAATTGTCGTGAACTATACTCCATTAACATATTATTGAGCGCAAAGTAGGCGTTGGTTTATTTATCTGATATTGGCAGTATTTGCTGTCATAACGATGAACAAAGTCAACGTTGCCGAATGTACCCGGCCTCATCTGACGAGCTTCCGAGTTATCAGAGGACTCTATGCAATATTGACAACATTGTGAATCACCGCAGGTTTCACAAAAGCTTGATTGGCAATCAAATCGTTGATTTTCAATTGTGTCGATGGTTTACGTCAAAAATGAACTGAAAATTTCACAGAAATGATGACATTTCGATAATCAAGCTGATTGGAGTTTTGTGAAACCCGGCTTCAATCTAACAAGAAAAGAAAAACATAACCTAAAATTTTAATATACACAATGGAGTATGCCAAATTGTCATGGCCAACCGACAGCTCGAAGTTTGGTGAACGGACTATATATGATGAACGCGTTCGTATGAAATATTCAATTCTTCAGTTATCCATTTTAGCCCAATTCGACGGTCTGATCAAATGATGTCATTTCTAATTCAATTTCATCTTCCATTATTTGCATCATCTTCTTTATATCAATACAGATACCATGGTATTCTTTCGGAAATATTCCAAAAAAACACAAGCTTAAGGTGAAATATCAATTTCTTTATTGTTTGCAATTTTGGAACTACTACCTGAAACAACCCTTGAAAAGGCATGGTGTAAGAGTGCGACTCATTTGGGGGGAATTTACCCAACAAATAGCCCTGGAAAAAGGCTCGAATATAGACATGAAAAAAGGCATGGTGTAATGAGGGTATAACATATTCTCCTATGTGCGATACCCCAGTAAAATTTCCACAAGTTTGTAGCTAAGTCCGCCACTGTCCCAATTACACCGAACCTGTCCCGTACGTCGAGAATCGAAATAAAAGATGCTCACACCAGCATCGCACACGCGGTGGCATGCGTCTAGATCCCCTCAGGACACAGGAAACGATATGCACGTGCCGAAAACACCCGTGTAATCAGACAACGAATCGCTTATTGAATTAGTTGCACCCGTCCGTAATCACGATGCATGAGACCTCAACCGGCCAGCAGGTTTGCCGCAATTCAAGTGGGCCTTAATCGACTGCCTCGTTATCAATTTTGATGATGTTGTAGAGGCACGAAATTGACGCATTTCCATTCGATCTAATCGATTATTATGGGTGGATTGAATCTAGTCGCTGAAAGCAAATGTGATGTTTTGTTCTTTCAGGATGATTAGGAATTTATCATTTGATATTTTGCAGATTAGGCTTCTGAAGTTTTATTGAACGGAAAGTTATAACGGAGCCACAGACGATGGTACCCTTACCCCTTTACAGAGAACGGGAGGAACGGATTTACTGAAAATTTTGTTTCTTGTGCAAGAACCATTTGCTGTCATTTCGAAAATTCCTCATGTTGGATATTGGAACATGGTAATGGAAACATAATTTGAATGGAATTTTTATTTCCTTTCAGTATGTCTTATACAAAATAAGAATTGACGCCAATGACACAAGTGAGAATATCAACAATGAAAGCATAATATAATAATCATTCATTTAATCGACCGATATCAAACTCATGCTTCGGAGTTTATCTCGTCTGTCTTCAACGTTGAAAGAATAGCTATTTCACCCAATAGGGGATCATTTGTATCGACTGCCTCGTTATCAATTTTATCAAATTTGATTATGTTGTAGAGGCACGAAATTGACGCATTTCCATTCGATCTAGTCGATTATTATGGGATGATTAGGAATGTATCAATTGATATTTTGCACTGAACAGAAAAGGCTTCTAAAGTTTTATTGAACGGAAAGTTATAACAGAGTCAGAGACGATGGTATGGTACCCTTACTCCTTTACAGAGAACGGGAAGATTTATTGAAAATTTGATTTCTTGTGCAAGATCCGTTTGCTTTCATTTCGGAAATTTCTCATTTTGGATATTGTAACATGGCAACATCCTTTGAAAGGAAATTTTATTTTTATTGTCATTCAATAAATCAACCAATATCAAATTCATATTTCGGAGCTTATCTCGTCTATCTTCAACGTTCAAAGAATAGCTATTTCACCCAATCGAGGATCATCTGTATGATAGATCTGTGATCTTAAGCTTTATTAGGGAATCGGAATCCAATACAATGCGATTTTCATTCTAAATTATGCAAAACGCAAGCTGATGTTGTCAACTTAGTTGATGATTACTCCACAGACAATTTAGTTGTCAATATCGGGCTCCGCCCACCAAATATCAAATCGATTTGATCTCGCATCAACCTAGTCTTCAACCTGGAATATCAACCCCAAACCAGCCTACACACATTCAACTTGGTAGTCAACACGGCGTGTTGACACCTTAGTTGTCAACTAGGTTGATCGTCTGTAGGCCGCTTTAGGGATTCGTTCTACCTTGCCTCATATCAGAGTAAAAAGTAAACCTAGAGATGCATTTGTTGACGCAGCAGTAGAATCTGTTTATGCGAACAGCATTCGGCGTTGCGAACTTGTGCCGTATCTTTATTCCGTATTGGGATTATTAGTTTACTATACTCCCCTACCATGGAACAACAGCTAGAGTGTGCTATAGACACTTTTATGTCAGTTTGGCAACATCGTTCTGTTACTGTTTTGTTATTTGATGCGTGATGTTTACATTTTCGATTCGATTCGACGTTCATAAAGATAATTATTTTACTGATTTGGTGGTAGTTCATTGTTGCTAATTTTAGTCGTGGTAAACAACGAAAATATGTATTATATTCGAAATTATAGAAATGAAAATCTAATGAATTGTTTACTTCACCCCAGTTCGACAGTAAAGTGCTTTCCGACTCACTCTAGAGCTTGGTTGATTACAATGCAGTAGGTACTATTCACTCGTAGGGGCATCTCTATGTCTACCACTTAGGTACTCTGAGGACCCTATGTAGAAAGACTACAACTCTTCAATTTGCTGCGCTCAAATAGGGTGTTTCACTTATGGAACAGAATACCTGAGAATCTTTTCAATTCATTCATCACCAACACCTCCAACAGTGGATATGACTGATAGATTACCAACATCGAGACCAACTAAATAAAACGTTTCTACTTTTTCCTCTAACCCATAATATTTTAGGCTGTATTCGTTTCCGAATGTTTTCTGTATTATTGTTTTCATAGTTAGTTGTACCACTACTCTTATTGAAAAGAATAATGAATAAGTTCGAAAATGTGTTATCAGTTTTCTTCTAGTCTATAGCTGCTATAATTAATTTTTCATTTGATGCTGTATCTCTTACAAACTGATGCCAAATCAGGAAGGCAGCATACCTATTGGTCGATTCAATTGAAGTGAAGTGAATTCTTCCAGTTAATGTCAAATTGAGAAGCCCCATCAATGAACAACGAATTTTGTCCACCCTGTATCTACATTACCTAAAAGGTTTTCCAATAAGAGGTGTTATTTTGAATAGCCCGCTATTTCACGATGTCACGTTTGAAGCTGCCATGTTTTGACATTTGACAAGTAAAAACTAAGCCATTAATAAAAACTGAACGATACACGCTTCAAGAATGCATTGAAATTATCAAAATTCACTATAAAAATGGCGAAAATTTGGCAGAGACGGTTCGTAAAACTCGAACATTTTTGGGTCGTCGTGAAGCACCTTGTCGAACCGCAATAAAGAAATTGGTGAAAAAATTCGGGCTGTTGGGACAAGTTAAAAATGTGAAGAACAAATCTTTTGAGGGAAGAGTTTCCGGACTATCTTATCTCTCGAAGAGGTGATCACAATTCGCCACCGAGATCTTGTGATTTAACACCTTGCGACTTCTTCCTTTGGGGCCAAGTGGAAGAAAAGGTATACGACAATTAAGAGCCCAGGGTCGATGCAAGACCTCAAAGATGGAATTCGTGAGGCTATCAAGGACATGGGGCAGTCACTTTGCGATTTGGTCAGAGAAAATTTCATTAAAAGGATATGGTCCTGTAAGCGTGATCGTGGTGGTCATTTGCCTGATCTTATTTTTTTTATAATGAAATAAACATCCGATCATTCATATTGAAAAATGGTATTTTTCTTTGAATATCAAAATACCATCTCTTTTTGGAAAGCCCTTTATAATCCCACAAAATAGTCCTTTAGATGTTTTCTGTACGGCTGCTCCCTATATCTCATCTATTTCTCCTTCGCAGATATTTCACTGTGCTTTCGGGAGTGACGAAAACCTTCAGCAGCTGATGACAATAACGCTAATGCATTTCCTCAAAGCGGTAGTGCAACACTTTCATCTGCGCATTCTGATATAATTTCTCCAGGAAACAACTTTCACAATTTCATCAGAAACAATTATATTGCCAAAGAGAATTCGGTAGTGTGAAGCTGCTTTATACGGACCTCGTTTCCGTTTTAACCCCTTGGATTTAATTGAACATATGAATTAGTAATGTGGGGACTAACTTTGTTTTTCTGCGCCAGGGCGCTTACTTCTTGTATCTTTGTCTTTCCGTTATGCTTCGTATAACCGTGTTCCTCATCTTATATTCGCTGGAGCCACTTACGCCGTACTGTTGAGGGTGGGCTGAAATATAGACTGATGTGAAATAGAGGATCGAACGCTAGACAAACCAATAAAGTCATGAAAACACATTGCCAGAAAAAATGCAGAAAAAAATTTCATACCACCTTTGTATGACCAATATATTTCGACAGTATAAAAAAAATTTGATTGTTCGAGAAACTTCTACCCTGGTGTTATTTTATGTCAAATCAATTTCCCTCTACAGGGAGATATATACAGTTTCTAATTTAAAAAATGGCGTACGTTATTTTATACAAGATGAAACAAAATTTGTTTTTCAACCCCAAATTTAGAACCACACCTGTGTGTTCTAGTTGTTCCACCGTGTAATTTCTTATTCATCATCAAGACACATCTTCTCTTGACGATATCATTCTTCATTTTTATAACAATAGCTCAATTTTTGTTAAAGATACCGGGTTCTTAGAGCAACATTAAATTCCACAATTTGGTATTGCTATAAAAGTACAGACCGCATGTGGCTAGGATTGCCAAGGAGTATTCAGCACAGGTTGATATGCAAGAATTCAATTGGTCGGCTCTAAGCCTAGATTTGAACCCAATTGGGTATGTTTGGATGCTCTTGGGAGGAACATTTGGATTGCTTATAAACTCCAGAAAATTTGCAGCAGCTCAGTAATGCTCTAATTGATTCAACCTTATTAAGAGCATGCCAAGATGAATTGCACCTGTTATAGGCAAACACGTTATGTTTTTCACTCAGTTTTCAGTTTATTTTCATAAGGTCAGAATTTGAGGTTAATTAAACTGTACTGTTATAACCTTAGCCAATTAGGCTGTATCATAACAAAAATTAGGCTATTGCTAAAATGGCAGAACGAAATTGTTGAGGAAAGATGTGGCTTGATGATAAATGAGAAATCACATGGTGGAACAACTGGAGGACACCACAGGTAGTTTCAAAGTTAGAGTAAAAAAATTGATTTGTTTCACCTAGTATATAATGACATAAACCAAGTTTTTTGAAATTTGAAACTGTTGATTCGTTTCGAATGAAGTTTTTAACTCTCTGTATGTTTTAGGTCCAAACAGGCAACTATAATGTTATAATGCAACATAACTGCGAATTAAAAATGGAAAAAAGGTTATTCAAGAAAACTTCTTCAATTGGAATATTGAAAATACTTTCAGCGCCTGTTTTCACAATCACATTCTCCTGATAAGAAACCATTTACTCATAAACCGGGTTTTTACCCAAAGTTAGGCATATTATTGAAATTGTCACCGTATAAGTTATCCGACGATGCAATGATATACAGGCTGTGCCATTTGAAATAAGATAAGAAGTATCTATGCTGTTTTCGGTACAAACGAAAGTTGTAGAGGTCTGAAAGTATTTTAAAGAGGACGTTCATTATCGAAAATCCCCGAGGTTGATCCCTTCGTGTTCACGGTTGGTAGTGAGCAATATTATTATTATTAGATCTGAGGTCATAATGGTAAGGTTAGCCTTCCGGGAACTGCGACCTTGTGGATCTTTAGTTCTCTAACCTACTCATTCATGAAATCCCAATAAGATCGCACATACCAGCATACCGTTGATAAAACCGACAACCTCCTTAAGAGCCTTGACCGTAACCTCTTGGGTTCCAAGACCGATTTCCTCATACGAATTGTTCTTTGGCCAGCCAGCTCTGGCACTTGCATATTATATGTTCATGCTTTTTGGCTTCTGATGCACTGAACCGGCAAATCTCGACTTTCCCATACGGTAGAAATGATATTTTGTACCAACAGTGCCCAATCAGTAGTTCACCATCACCCTCCAGGAGCTTTCTGGTCGCCAGCAACAACATCAAACAAGTCCGCTGTTACAACGCTTGGTCCTATTGAAAAAATGATCATATAAATTCGAATGTATTGAGAATCACTGGTCTCATTTCTTATTCAACCCAAGGAATGCTAAAGTTATTACACAGTACTGAATTGATAGATTGGGTGCTTTGTCTAGCCATGACCTATTTTTTTCGAAACAATCATCAGGAGCAATCTATAAATATGCACAGATGATGATTCTCTTCAGCGCATGGTCATTGCATTAATCATTCTTGTCCCTCTTCTAGGGGAGTTTACGCCTAACCTCAATAACACGCCGCTTTGATGACAAGGTAGGTAGCCCTTGACTATGACCATGGTTAAATGAGTTAGCAGTAGGTAGGTACTTACCTCCGCCAGGTGGCGGTATAATATTTCAAAAAGGACGATCACTATTTAGATGAAGTTTTGGTAACTGTTCAACCTTTCTTCTGTTCATGATATTTACGTGCATTATGTGTATTTGCTTCGAAAATTATATCGTCCGAAGTATGTACATCAGGCAGAAATATTATTATTTGAAGTTTCATATATGCTCTACAATTCTCATCAATTAAATCATTTGTTTGAGGTCGTCTGCTGAAGCATTCAATAAAATAACATCAAAAAATTAATCCTTGTAGAATTGTAGGTAGGTAAACAACTCAGGGTAAGAAGTAAACCTAGAGATGCCTTCACGCATTTGTAGAATCTATGTGATCCGTTTATGAATGCGAACAATATTCGGCGTTGCGAACTTGTGCCGTATCTTTATTCCGTATTCGTATTGCGATAATTGGTCTACGCTCTACGGCACCCCTACTACATACCTATATGGTACTAACAGCTAGAGTCTGCTATAGACAATTCTCTCAGTTTGACAACATCGTTTGTTGCTGTTTAGTTGTTCGAAGAGTCGTGTTCGCATTTTCGTTTTCATTTGTCGGTCATAAACTGAATTATTTTATGGATTTTGTGGAAGTTTATTGTTGCTAATAGTATTCCGTTAATTATAACTACATATGGCAATATTACGAATATGTTGTATTATATTAAAAATTTTATAAATGAAAATCTATCCTAATGTTAACTTCCCCCCAGTGCGGCAGTGAAATGCTTTCCATCTCACTTTAGACTAGAGCTTGGTTGATTACTATGCATACTATCAAGTATTCAATTCACGCGTAAGCGTAGGGCATCTTTATGTTCACTTCTTACTCTGAGGTAAAACAAAGCCATTACCAACTTTGTATTGCCGTACCTATATGCGAAATACTAAACGAAGATTAATCAATAAGAGAAATTGTGAGGACTCGATTAAACATAAATCAAAGCTTCAGAGTAAAAAATAAAATAGTTTTTTCCACATGCGACAAAACACTGCAGCTCAAGGACAATGCCCGCGAGGTAAACAGGCCAAGGAAATACAAAACAAGACACAAATGACATAATGAAATGATTTCGAATTAGTACGGAACACCAGACTTAAATCAGTGACAGTAAAATTATGCCACAAACCTGTCGCTCCGCCCCACGGGCGACCGAAACCAATCATCTGTTGTGCTATATCGATCGCTACGTCACTTCCTCACCCACTCCAGCGGCCATTTTATCCCCGCTCTCCGAAGGGTTTCGAATGCTTCGATCCTTTGGTTTGGGTTTTGTGTCCCGTTTTCTTGTGGGATAATGCGGGTATGACTGCCTTGAAAATTGGAGAATCCCAAAAAAAATTGTACCAGTCGTAAATTTTTTCTACAGGACCTGGACCAGTTGTTTGGGTTGCCTTCCGCGAAGTTATTATTATATTTTTATTATTATATTATTCAGAAAATAAGTTGAGGATAACCTATACAACGCAAAGAAAATACAATTGAGGCTCAACGTGATCTATATACACATTTCAAAATAAAATACGAAAACTACTACTACTAAAAAAACAAAATTGAAATTAAAATACACCTTCTGCTCTCCAAGAATTCCATCCATTTTTAAACATGTTGACACTTGCATTGACAACTTCGCTAGGTAGCATATTCCAATGGTGGAATACTCTGTCGCTCAAGAAATTTTGTCTGCTTCTTGTGGAAAGTGTTCTCTAGCCAGTTTATGATTATGTCCCCTCAGGTGGCTGATATTCAGTGGGAACAACGATGACATATTATCTATTCCAAAAAATCCTCTCACGGCTCTAAATGTGGTAATCATGTCTCCCCTCAACCAACGATCAGCAAATTTCTCCAGTTTTATTAGAGCAAGTCGAGTTTGGTAATCAGATCTTATAATACCTTATGGAATTCTTGTAGTTGACCTTTGCACTTGCTCCAATAGCTCTGCATCATGAGAAAACACAGGATGCCAAACCACCAGTTTGACTATTGTAAACTAAAAGCAGCTGTAGGCAATGTCTGCATAAGACCAAAAACCTCAGAGTAGTAGAAGTAAAACGTAGAGCCTACGCGTGAATGGTACTGGATTGTAATCAACCAAGCTCTAGTCTGAGATGGAAAGCACTTTGCTGCCGAACTGAGGTGAAGTGTACAATAGGTTAGATTTCATTTCTACAATTTCTGAATATAATAGGTACCTATACAATTTTCGTAATTTTCTTATAGCTATAATAGCCTTAAGCAACAAAAAACTGCCACCAAATCGGTAAAAAAAATCAGTTTATGCACGTCAAACCGATACGAAGATGTAAGCACGACGCATCAGATAACTAAATAGTAACAGAACGATGTTGCCAAACTGACAGAATTGTTAATCAGACTCTTGCTGTTAGTTCCATAGTAGGGGAGCCGTGGACCAATCATCCCAATACGGAATAAAGATACGGTACAAATTCGCAACGCCGAATGTTGTTCGCGTTCATAATAGTCCGCTTCGCGTCGTTTGGGTAACGGCAGTTTCGTGCGGGAAAATATCACTTTCCGCACTTGTTAGGAACAATATTTTTTCTACATGCGTGCACTTTCATTCTCTTTCCCGCACGTATTTCAATTCGTAAAGAGTCACATGCTAAACAGTGTGGGAAAAACCCCTGCTATTCCATTACGCACGCAAATGCGTGTGGTAATGGATTAGCAAGGGTTTTCTCGCACGCTTTTTCTAAAGAAATAACTGAATAATGATATATCTCTATGCCACCGACGACGTTACTATGGAAACGGCATGTGGAAGACTTGTCAGAGACTTTTGTCATTCATGTGTATTTAGAATGATCAATTCACATTTGATCTGTGTGTTGAAATCGATCTCGTATAAGCGCTTGTAGAAAAAATATTGTTCCTAACTCGTGCGGAAAGTGATATTTCCCGCACGAAACTGCCGTTACCCAAACGACGCGAAGCGGAGTTTGGGTAAGCAGTTGAGTGCGGGAAAATATCACTTTCCGCACTTGTTAGGAAAATAACTATTTTCTACAAGCGCTTATACGAGATCAAATACGCTTATACACAGATCAAATGTGAATTGATCATTCTAAATACACATGAATGACAAAAGTCAATTCTTATTCATATGCCGTTTCCATAGTAACGTCGTCGGTGGCATAGAGATATATCGTTATTCAGTTTGTTCTTTAGAAAAAGCGTGCGAGAAATACCCTTGCTAATCCATTACCACATGCATTTGAGTCGGTAATGGAATAGCAGGGGTTTTTCCCACACTGTTCGGCAATGTGACTCTTGTGACGAATTGAAATACGTGCGGAAAGAGAATGAAAGTGCACGCGTTGTAGAAAAACAAATTTTACTTGAAGGCATCTCTAAGTTTACTTTTTGCTCTAAGAACACTACCAATACACGCTTCAACATTGGAAAAAACTCTATAGTTCCAGTTCCTGAATGTAATAACTATAAAAATTTTGGACGCTTTTACTAGGGTTGTGGAACTTGAGAAAGATTGAACTGATGTGAGAAGTAAGTGATGGAAAGAATTGAAACGGTTTGCTGCTGTAGACTGTAGTAATGACGAAAACACATCAGTTTTATGGATTTATCTTTCATCGTCGACATTACACCGTAATCTGCATTAATAAGTGCCCAGCTCAGAGTAAGACGTAAACATAGAGATGCCCTTACGCGTGAATATAGTACTGCATTATAATCAACCAAGCTCTACGTCTAGAGTGAGATGGAAAGGACTTGGCTATCGAACTGAAGTTAAGTGAACATTAGTATAGAGTTTTCATTTCTACAATTTCTGAATATAATACAAATTTTTTTAATTTTCCATAGCTATAATTACTGGAATACCTTAAGCAACAATAACCTGCCACCAAATCTGTAAAATAAAAAGTTATAATGAAGGTCATATCGAAACGAAAAAGTAAACACGACCATCAAATAACTGAACAGGAACAGAGGTACCTATGTTGCCAAACTGACAGAATTGTTTTTACTTTGAAGTGTCCAGGTTTCAATGGTGCTATGGAGCCAGTTGGCTGATATGGTTTGCCACTCAGAGAAGAAGAAGAAGTTTACTTATCCTCTGAGGTTTGCCATTTGAATAGCATTCTTCCTAATCATTTTTAACATCCAAGTCATCCTATAGGAAGCTTGCTTTGCTGTTTGGTATTGATTTTGATGCGATTTCATCTTGTATATGTTGTAGCCTTCGCTTGATTTGAAGAAATTGATCCCCTCACAGCCATTTATTACATTGGTTTTTTTCATAAACATGTTTGTTCAATGATTTTTCTTCAGCTTTCCTATAACGATTGCCAATAATGTTGATCTCAGATACCAGTTTTTACAGATGATTGGTCACCGAACTCATCAAGCTTTTCGCAAAACTTTCGTATTCAAGAATGAACAGGACAAGAACAAAAGGTTTTGATTGAAAACATCTTCTTATTCTTGGACGTTTATGCTGTCTCTCGGGTGTTAAAATCATAAGAATATTGGTTTTCCGAAAATATTCTCGACACCGTACCTACACGATTTTTTTGGTTTCGATACCTATAAGTTATGAGTACGCATTGAATTGAAACTCATGTTTTTCAATTTGAAATTATTTTCAATTTTTCACCATCATCATATCTATACGCTACAGACTTAGAAAAATAGTGTTGAAATGCATGTCAATGCATTACAAATTAATATTATTTTCCATAATCACCACATACACACAGTGAGAATGGTATCCCTGGAATTCTCTTGCTGAGATTAAAATGCATTTCATCAGAGAAAGATATAGTTCATTTCAAAATGATTGGCATCTCGGGCGCTGTGAGAAGTCGAAAATATGTTGGTATCGGTCCGTTCGGTGAATTTCGATTTCCGATTTTAGGTTGGTGTTGAAAATATCACTGACTTTGACTTTTCCAAATTTGTAAATAATCTAAGAGTTAACCTATTGAAAATATTTCGAATTTATTTGTTAATATCAGTTTATATACTTGATTTAATCGACAAGTGGATTTAAATATCTCTTAAATCTACTTTGATTTGATTACTGAATTGAAAGAGATTCCTCTCATCTTACTGCAAGGGAACGCCAGGCAGTGTATCGGTGTTAGCAGATATTTCTGCTAGTATTAATGGCATTGCGCTCGTTTTCAGGTAACGATCATGTACAATGTTTTTCTGATTAAGTAAGTTTTAAAATTTCAGATTTCTCCTAGAACTGTCCGAAGAATTCGGAGAAAAAGTAGAAGGCAAGTTGCTAGAGCCAGAGTTAGCACTGGAAGGAAACCTATTCCACATGATTATACCTTCAAGAGACATTAAACGACTTTATTTTTTCTAAAATCAAAAACAATGAGTGTATTTGATGGATTTTTACCTGGATGTGATCTAATTCTTGACAGTGGTATCAATGATACGGATTAGCATAAAACAATGAATGGGGAACTATTTCATTAATGGATTACTGAACAATTAATACCTTCTCTGCAGTTATCGATACAAAGTGTGTCATTATCATGGGTAATGCACCATATCATTCAATCAGAGTTGATTATATACCTACGACTGCTTCTCATAAAAAAGTAATTCGGCAAGGGCTACAAGAACATAAGTTTCCTATAAATGATAAACTTAAAAATACTTGAATCCTTTGTTGGATTTATAGAAAGTTGAATTGTTAATACAATTTTGATGTTTACTCAAACAGTTATTTTACATGTTATGTTCGCTTCGGAGCACTGCATTCAGAAGATAATTCTAATATGTAAATAAATAGTAAAATGTATAAGTCTATAAGTATTCCACTGTACTTTTAATAATTATTTTCAATGAATCTATGATTGCATATAATATTTCTGTCTCCAATTAACAATAAATTTTTGAATAATGTTCTGAATGAATTTTCTCAATTTTGTACCGAAGCTTATTTTAGTTTTTCACTGTAAATTGTCAGTTTTAAGCAATGTTAAGTGTGTTCCTTACCCATACGATAAGGATTGAAACAAAATTTAACTTTTGCTTCCTCTGATTCCAAACACTCAAAGGAACTTAATCAACTTTTATCTAAAATGACACCGACAAGACCTACAAAAGCTAATTGACAATCGTTTCCAATAAAAGACAAAATATTCACCATTTCTCTATTCTAGACTTAGGGAAAACTGTGTGTCATCTTTTGGGATCTGAGAAATAGTAGTACTCAATTAATATAATGGATATGTAAATCAACAACAAATACTCAATTATTCATATCAAACCTAACCAAGGCATATGAATGAATGAAATCATTATTTAATCTGTGCAATAGTATATTTTAAAACAAGTATGATTTTCATACAAAAATGATAACATCTTGTGGTCCACATGTTTCACTTTAATTTTAACACCTTTGCCACACACACACTCGGTTTATATTTTGGCTATTCAATGAAATATTCCTCTTACTAAAACAGACAGAATCGGTGATAAGTTTATTAAGTTATACAATGTGTACAATTAATGTACATACTGAATAAATTCTTTAATTTGTGTTTTTGTCTTATTATGTATGACAAATTGGTCCACACCTTTCAAAGTATCAACAAGTTCTTTTTGTTTCGTTTCACCAGTTTGGCTATCTCAGTTGAATTTGAGTTGAACACACTCATTTAAGTTATAATTACAAATAAATTTGTCAGAGAAAAAAAGAAAATATCTTAATTATCTTCAATAGAGTCTCAATCTTCATCGGTGAATTATATGAATGACATCTCATTAAGTACTTTGATAGTTTATAGTTTTGTTTATTGAGGCACTGAGGCAGGACATAGTAATAAAACCTGAATCCCATTGATTAAACTGGACTGAAATATAAATGACTGTGTTTATTTTTCATAATATTCACAAGCTTAGGGGCTATACCTATTCTTTCTTCTTCGCTCTTTAGCTGCAATGATGGTAAATACGAAAATTTGTCAATACAGTGTCAGAAATTATATACTGCTGGTAGGTTTAGAGATTTACACAATCCTAATGGTATTTAAGAATCAGGAACATTCTCAAGCTCAGGAATTTGCTTTGGAAAATAAAATATTGTATTAAATATATTTCTAGGTTATGTTTATTCATTTCCCTTCCTGACTGATGAACCCACAGAAATTTTTGGTGTCTTTTTAGTAACTAGAAATAAAGCCCCGACTGGACTTTCATGGCTTGCTCTGATGACAATCATTTGAAACGAACTATACGAAATTCT
>CM024245.1:58751452-58793863 GCA_013421045.1 Propylea japonica
ACCGTTCTCGAGTGAAAAATTATTGATCGATTTTATTTGTATTGAATAAGCTTAGGTTGAGTCTCAGATGACGAGCTATCAAAATAAAAGCAAATTTTGGTCATACCTATGAAGTATTTCTATTATTTTTTTATTAATAAATAATAATAATAATGCTACATTCAACAAAGTTCAATGTAAATACCCTACTATCAACATGTTGAATGTAATATGTTTTTGTGTGTGGAGTACCTATCCACTATGTCGTATCACCCAATTAAAAAAAAATGAAACAGCAAAAAATTTTTCTTGTTCGGGATAATACTGGAGTTTTTGTTAATCAGTTTTCAGCTGATAATGAAATTACTATTGAGAATATCCCTTGGAAAATGCCAATTTCTCAGTTTGCCGGCAAGAATTATTGTAGAACTGGCAGCGATGCCAAGATACCGATGCCTGGTCGACCCAGAGAAACATCTGCAAGGGAAGACCATCATATCGCAAATTCAACCTCCAGAAATTGTTGAGGTTCTATAGACAGGTAGTCGTAACTAGTACCTTAAACATTCTCTAAATTTCAAGTCAAGGAAACCTTCAAGAGAAGCGGTTTTCAAAGTGATAGTTAACGAGGAAGGGTTAGGAGAGATCCATGCAGACTAAAACCCATTGTATACTCATACAATGCTAGAACGACTTTATTTCTTCTGGGATGTTGTGCACTTTCCAAGCGGATTAACCCTTTCACCCCCAATGGGTCACATACGTCCCGCCACATATTCAAAAATTACTGCAGGGAAATTGAGATGTCCTATACCGAATCGAATATGTGCCGCTGGTAGTTTAGAACCATATCTACGAATAAACATATGTTAAATGTTAGGTTAGGCGTGCACGAGAGCAGACGAAGTTCCCGAATATTATCATGTTCGTTTGTTCGTTGATTACAATGAGGTACCTACTATTCACGTGTAGGGGCACCTCTATGTTCATTACTTACTCTGGAGATCTAAATTTATGTGATTAAAATATCGTCCAAGAAATATTCTCTATTTCATTTTATAAAATGAATCAACTGGCCACGGAAATTTGATTAACTTTATGAAAAATTGTTTGATCACTACACTCACCGGTAAATAGTCCTCGGACACTTAAATTTAGGCTGAAATTGGTTGTCCGATAACTTTCGTAAATATTCATAGATTTCAGTCAGTTCTACGCCAAATTGTAGATAAATTCTTTGGTATTTAAATTAACCCAATAAAAACTTTACAAATATGTTGATATAGCTCATTTACACAGAGTTAAAAAAACTTGTATTTGTTGTCCATTTTCTCAACGCCCTGTTAAAAAGTTAGGGAAATTTGTAGTATTTCGGCTTAGTTTATTACGGATACCATCTTTTTCTTCAGGTTTCATGTTGATTACTTAATTTCTTTTGAAGATATACGCAACTAGTGTGAAGCCTTCACACTAGTTGGTAGTTGCGTAGATCTTCAAAAGAAATTAAGTAATCAACATGAAACCTGAAGAAAAAGATGGTATCCGTAATAAACTAAGCCGAAATACTACAAATTTCCCTAACTTTTAACAGGGCGTGAGAAAATGGACAACAAATACATGTTTTTTTCACTCTGTGTAAATGCAGAGCCGGAACTAGGATTCTAGCACCTGTGGCAAACCTTCAAAATGCGCCCTTGAAGAAATTCATTTTTCAATGAATACATGTTTTTTATATTGACATTCATTGATTATAAGGGGGTTCTCCAATAAAAGGTGTTATTTGATGTTCAAAGAAATATGCCATTTTTCAATATAGATAGTCGGATATTTATTTCGTTATGAAGAAGAAGCTATGCTTTTAACAGGGAAATAGCATCAGGCAAATGACCACCACGACCACGCTTACAGGACCATATAATTTCAATGAAATTTTCCATAACCAAATCGCAAAGTGGCTGCCCTATGTCCTCGATAGCCTCACAAATTCGCAAAGTCGCAAGGTGTTAAATCACAAGATCTCGGTGGCCAATTGTGATCACTTCTTCGGGAGATAACACGGTCCGGAAACTTTTCCCCGAAAAGATCAATGGTTTCGTTGTTTGTGTGGCACGTAGCACCGTCTTGTTGAAAGTAAACGTTGTCCAGGGGCCTATTGCACCAAATACTTTGCAACTTTTCACTTTGCACTTTTCACTTTTCAAATGAATTACGTTAAAAGAAACGCATTCAAAATAGCAAAGTACAATGTGAAAGTCAAGTGCAAAGTGAAAAGCACTTCGCAGAAACTAGATTTTGGCAGAAATATTGTGCGTCATATTTAATTTTCACTTTGGAAATTTGTCAGAATGCAAAGTGCAAAGTGAAAAGTTGCAAAGTATTTTTTTGCAATAGGCCCCTGATCAGTACAATTCCAATTTCGGCCATAAAAAATCATTGATCATCTCTCGATGGCGCAATCAATTCACCATAACTGTTGCTCCAGCCTCATTTTCCGAAAAGTAAGGTCCAATGACTCCGCCGGACCATAAACCTCACCAAACATTCACACGTTGAGGATAGAGAGGCATTTCAACAATAACTCTAGGGTTTTCCGAGTCCCAGATGCGACAATTTTGCTTGTTGACGAAGCCACCGAGGTGGTAATGGGCCTCATCACTCAAGAAGATTTTTGGATGGAACTCCGGATCATTTTCATGCATTTCAACGACCAATCAGTAAAGACACGACGTTGTTGATGATCGGCCAGCTTGAGTTCTTGTGTTAACTTAATAAGCCTTAAGACCCAGATCTTCATGCAAAATATGGTGTAATGACGTTTGTGGAATGCCTAATTCCAAAGAACGACGAGGGAATGGACAAACCTAGGTATTCTTCAACACTTTCGGCGGCAGCAGATATATTTTCGGCTGTTCGATGTGCACGGGTTTTTTCTTCACATCACTAACTTGTCCCAAGAGCTCGAATTTTTCCACCAATATCTTCATTGCGGTCCGCCAAGGTGTTCTCGACGACCCAAAAATGTTAGAGTTTTACGAATCGTCTCTGCCACATTTTTAACCATTTTTATAGTGAATTTTAATGATTTCAATACGTTCTTGAACCGGTGTATCGTTCCATTTTTATTATTGGCGTAGTTTCTACTTGTCAAAGGTCAAAAAATGACACAGCTTCAAACGTGACATCTACCGAAATAGCGGGCTATTCAAATTATAACCTCTTTTGGAACACCCTTCATTTTGAAGAACTTTTTTATTGACAATAATCTCCCATCTTTTTATAAGGTAATGAAACAATGCACCGAGTCGTGTTCGCGCCATGTATAATTTTCTAGGATTTTGTTCCGCTTTGGTAGTGTTCGTCAACTTCGTTTTATCAATTTTGTAAAGTGTTAAATACGTCAACTTTGAAATATAGAGCTTGTATTCAATCTTTTTTTAAAATGGAATATGTATATCATATTTCACATTTTGCGCCCCTAGGTCTTTTGCGCCCGTGGCAAATGCCTCCCTCGCCACGCCCACGGTCCGGCTCTGTGTAAATGAGCTATATCAACATATTTGTAAAGTTTTTATTGGGTTTATTTAAATACCAAAGAATTTATCTACAATTTGGCGTAGAACTGACTGAAATCTATGAATATTTACGAAAGTTATCGGACAACCAATTTCAACCTAAATTTAAGTGTCCGAGGACTATTTACCGGTGAGTGTAGTGATCAAACAATTTTTCATAAAGTTAATCAAATTTCCGTGGCCAGTTGATTCATTTTATAAAATGAAATAGAGAATATTTCTTGGACGATATTTTAATCACATAAATTTAGATCTCCAGAGTAAGTAATGAACATAGAGGTGCCCTTACACGTGAATAGTACCTCATTGTAATCAACTAAGCTCTAGAGTAAGATGGAAAGCATTTCACTGCCGCACTGGGGTGAAAAAAACAATGAGTTAAATTCTCAGTTTTAAAATTCCTGAAATATACAACATTTTTTAAATTTTGCCTCAGCTATAATTTCCGAAATACTCTTAATCAACAATAAACGGCAGACAGATCAGTAGAATTAATCAGTTTATGATTGTCAAATTGGAACGAAAATGTAAATACGACTCTTCTAACAACTAAACAGCAACAAAACGATGCTGCCAAGCTGACAAAATTGTCTATAGCAGACTCTAGCTGATAGTACCATAGAAGGGGTACCACAGACCAATTTTTTATTTCAATACGGAATGAAGATACGGCAGAAGTTCGCAACGCCGAATGTTGTTCGCGTTCATAAATATTAGGTTTGTTTTGGTTCCGAGTTCAGAACTGTTCAGGACGAATCCTACATGCGCCGTTGCGAATTTTAAACACATATTCGGAATGTGCACACTTGCGAACCGTCCTGAATCAGTTCTTAAGCGTAACCAAAACAAACCTATATTCTACTTGGCTACGTCAACAAATGTGTGAGGGCATCTCTCGGTGCGCTTTTTACTCAGAGCCAATTGCCAAAATCTACTTTCAACCTTCCAGGAATTGAATTCAGCCCTTCATGAAGGATGGCATAATATGTTTGAAAATTTAATTCATGAATAATCCACGAATCAAGTGGATACTTGATTGAAAGAAAGGTCATACTGACTGTCGAATCAGAATTCAGTTGCAGAATTATTGTTAGTATTCGAAATAAAATAATCGAAACATTCAGATTTCTTCATTTTTCCTATTTTGTCCAATACTGTATGAAGAAAAGGTTAACAAACAAAAGTTTCCAATCAATAATATTGCAGTTAAAACATTAAAATATTCATTCCATTTCTGATCATGGATTGTTTATTTCTTCGGAAACCTAGGAGGACCAAGACCTTTGACGATATTTATAAATGAATATTTTGGCTTATCTGAATCGAAACCTGTAATATTCTTGTATCTGAGGACTGCGAAATTGATATTGAGATTTGCAATGGATTCTACGATGTGAGAATGGTTGATTTCCTCTCGAACGGTGGAAATAAACGAATACGATAATGTTCAAAGTTTACGGTAGGTGTAATAAAATCGAAACTGTTAAATTCTTCACCGTAATAGATTGAAATACGAGGGATTTTCCTGACGGTTTCTAGTTGAAGAACTTTGTGTCCTTTTCAGTAAACACATGAAATGAAATGTGGAGCTTAGCACTTTCATCTCAGTTCGCTGAGTTCCTAGTGAATTTTAAACTTTGCCCATTTGTATACCTATGAATTTTCATGATAAAGTTTGTGCCGGAAATTGCACGTCAATATCTACGACCGCTTGATAATTTCCGGACGTTTTTCGGAACGACTTTTTCTGTTAGAAATTCATGTTCCTTCAAATGCAATAAATTTTTTTGTAGCTGAATTGTGTGAGTTTTAATCGACTCAATTCATTGTCGTATATGGCAAAATAATGGAGAGCGCGATTGTACGTAAGGCGACGAACTAGGAAGATTGTTCAATTGAAATTTCAATATATCGGAAACATTAGTTACGACGGAACTGATATCTTATAACCCGAAAAATGAAGGATTGCTCCAATTTTGTTTACAAAATTTCTTGTTCAAAGTGCATCAAATCTTACGTAGGTCAAACACACTGAAAAATAGAATAATCACATAAAATTCTTACCGTGGTTTAAGTTAAATTGTGGTTATTATTCTTATTTGTTCTTACATTTCATACAATCAACAGGCTTCGCGCAATGACTGGTGTATACAGGTGAAAAAGCATTTATTATACACGGTGGGCATCCATAACTTTCTACACCGAATTTTGAGCTTTTGGATGGAATAATGAAAAAGCGCTCACACAGGTCAAATTTTGTTGAAAGGAGGACAAATAAGGACGTTCAAATAAGTTTGATATCACTATCTCTCTAGCTGCAACCCCTAACAGCTCTCGTTTTTAAATAGTGAAAAGAGGTCGAGCAGCACCTTGTTGGAAAGGCAATTCAATTTCCCGTATGAGTGTTTTTTTTCATCGTCTTATTTTTATACAGAGTGACTCAGTATTCATCAATAACAACTTTTCACGCCGAATTTTGAGCTTTGGGATGGAATAACCAACCGAAAAACGCTCGAACTGGTCAAATTTTTGAAAGGGGGACATAGAAGGGTGTTCAAAATGAGTTTGATATCACTACCCCTCTAGCCGCAACCCCTTACAGCTCTCATTTTCAAATGAAGAAAATGGGTAGAGCAGCACCTTGTTGGAAAGGCAATTCAATTTTCTGCATAAGTGTATTTTCTTACAAAGTATATTGTGCGCTTCAGTTTTAATTCAAATAATGGCTCTTAGGGTAGCGTCTAGAGGGTTACTGATATTAAACTCATTTCATTGTTCGCAAAGATCCAAATTCGGGGTGTAAAAGTTATTGACGGACCACTGAGTCAATCTCTGAATGAAGCGATGAAAAAAAAAACACTCTTGCAGGAAATTAAATTGCCTTTCCAACAAGGTGCTGCTTGACCCATTTTAGCTATTCAGAAACGATAGTTTTCAGGACTTGCGGCTGGGAAGGTAGTGATACTACACTACACCTTTATGTGTCCACCTTTCAACAAAATTTGACCTGTCCGGGCGATTTTTCGTTATTGCATCCCGAAGCTTGAAATTCGGGAATATCGGCTATATAACTAATATAATAATGCAGTCGTCAGACGAAATTAAAGAGCAGAAAGAATTAATTTCTGGTTAAAAATACATTTATTTCCTAAACTGGTTAAATGAAAGAAAAAATACATCAACGGTGGGTACTATTCAGGCTTCTGCAAATGGAAGCAACTGGAATGTAGAAATGGTGCTGAGTGTTCAGAGACGCTAACTCAGAATGCCAAATTTATTTCGGACAAAATACAGGTAATATTAAAACTCAACATAGACCTGCAGTCTAGGTATGTTGACTTCGATATACCTACTTGCCTTACATCGAATCGACTTGACAATAACCAAAGTAATTATCAAGATACAGATTGTTTTATTGATTGTGACAATTTCTTCAATTATCTATAACTTTAGAATCACCTCATATATTTTGATGATATTTGGTTTATTCTCTATAGCAAACTAGTTCAGACAGACATGGTAATGGTTTTTTCAGACCCGATCTAGTAAAAATTGATGAAAAAGATTCAACAAAAAACACCCTGCATATCTATCAAAATTTCATTAATTTGATCATATATTCTAAAAAGGGCGAAAACAACTTAAACGAACAAAATATCTTTCAGTAATTTTTTCGTTCTAATTGATTAATATGCCATACAGAAATATTGATTGCTTAATTCATGAAATTTTTATATACAGGGTAGTTTTCATTTGTTGTATTTTATTTTTCCATTTTTCCTAGGCTGGTTTTGAAAAAACACAGTAACCATATCTGTATGAGTCGAATGAATGGCTGTATCGGGTGTCCCGAATTCGTTGTCTAGTGAGGGGATCTCAGAAACCCTTGGAGCTACAAGGAAATGAATGGCACATTTTCGGGCTCGATTTTTGAGAGATTTAATTTGGTGAAAACCGTAACCTTGTAAGTTCAACCGTTTTCGAGATATTAGCGAAAATTGGAAAATGGCTTGAAATGAAAAGATCTCATAACTTCTTTATTACTGGCGCTATGAACATGAAACGAAAACATTATACAGGCACTTCTTTTCGTAGAATTCATTGATGTAATAAAATTTTTTTTATTGCGTTTTTTTTCGAAGTTATTACACAAACTTGTGTTTTTTTTAATGTGAACCATAAGCATTTGAATAACAGATGGAACCTTCTTTTTTTTCCCTTTTCAAAAATATATAACTTAATATATAAATTTCTTATTAAACTGTAAAAAAACATCAAAAGTTTTATTTTCACACGAAAAATCAAATGGTTGTCTAAATATGATAATCTGTGAACATCAAATGATTAATAGATAAGAACAGATAACTAATGTTTCATAAATATTGTGCAAAGTGAAGTCCATTTTGGTCAATGCAAAGCTCACACCTTCTTCTGACATTGCGGATAGCATTTTGGACGTGTATCCTGGATACACTTCTTAGTGTATTTTCTGTATTGATCATCAATATTTCTACAGTTTCATTTTCAAATTTTAAATTTTGTCCTTTAAATGTGACCACAAGAAAAAAATCCAGTGGTGTTAAATCCGGTGACTTGGTGGCCACCGTACTGGACCAGAAATTTTGGCTCCAATTGGTTCGGAACTTCTGGTCCAGTACGGTGGCCACCAAGGTCACCGGATTTAACACCACTGGATTTTTTCTTGTGGTCACATTTAAAGGACAAAATTTATAAATTTTAAAATGAAACTGTAGAAATATTGATGATCAATACAGAAAATACACTAAGAAGTGTATCCAGATACACGTCCAAAATGCTATCCGCAATGGCAGAAGAAGGTGTGAGCTTTGCATTGACCAAAATGGACTTCACTTCGCACAATATTTATGAAACATTAGTTATCTGTTCTTATCTATTAATCATTTGATGTTCACAGATTATCATATTTAGACAACCATTTGATTTTTCGTGTGAAAATAAAACTTTTGATGTTTTTTTACAGTTTAATAAAAAATTTATATATTAAGTTATATATTTTTGAAAAGGGAAAAAAAAGATGGTTCCATCTGTTATTCAAATGCTCATGGTTCACATTTAAAAAAACACAAGTTTGTATTATAACTTCGAAAAAAACGCAATAAAAAAAATTTGATTACATCAAAGAATTCTACGGAAAAAAGTGCCTGTTTAATGTTTTCGTTTCATGTTCATAGCGCCAGTAATGAAGAAGTTATGAGAACTTTTCTTTTCACGCCATTTTCCAATTTTCGCTAATATCTCGAAAACGGTTGAACTTACAAGGTTACGGTTTTGACCAAATAAAATCTCTCAAAAATCGAGCCCGAAAATGTGCCATTTATTTCCTTCTAGCTCCAAGGGTTTCTGAGATCCCCTAACTAGACAACGAATTTGGGACACCCGATACATTCAATTGTATCAGAAGAATAGCTACATACCTAATAGAATTACGGTTTTTTTGAATCTAGGTTACTGTGTTGTCAAAATTTTCAGACTTGACTAGATTTATTGAATATTCGAACCGCATGCCCAAGTATGAGAGATATTTTGTTTCCTTCAGTTTTTTCTCTTCGTTGTGATAATGAGAATTTTATTGTACAAGGTATTTTTTTCAGTTCGAATCTCATTTATAAATTTTTCCTAGAGTGGACCTGGAAAAAAATAGTTACTTTACCTGTCAGAACTAGTCCATCGTAAATAATAAACGTGCCAAATATCCTACAAATATCATTCAAATATATAGTTGGTTTGAAAGTTACGAGTAATTGAAGATAGTCACGAAATAAATAGCACTTAGACCCTTTAAATATAGGTTAATCTGACTCAACCCAGTGTTCTCTAATGTACTCATAGCTTCCGTTCATCCACCAATGAATCACCCTCTATATGTTCACGTTAATATACGTACAACAAAGTCTTTACCTCTGTAATAGTGTATATCAATCTAGAGACCAGAGTATAATGATGAAACTAGAGCACTAGAAAGATAGGTATGACAGACAGGCTGACTGGTCCAACCATAGACTCGAAAATTACAGATGGTAATGTCAATTTCTCAGTTATTGTGCTCTATTGTTGGTTGCGTGCTTTTTTGAAGAATAGTTAATAGAAAGTATTGATTTTTTATTCGAAACAATAAAGTTGGAGACTAGACAGGTAAGCATAAGCATTTATTCGATTACAGATTTCATTTCATTCGAATTGTTCTGTAATTTTCGAGTCTGTGGTTGGACCCAGCATGGCTGTCTGGTATACTCCCCTTCTCAGAGCCTTAATGAAACTTTGTTTTGAAAGTTGTTTGGATTGAGTCCGGATCCTGTGATACTTTTCTTGAAATCAATATGGAAAGAAGTGAAACACAAGTTCGAATATTCTGTTTAGTCTGTTATCGGACCGAAAGAAACATCTTGAAGCGAGTATTTCTGAAAAAAACAATGAGAGCAGAGAAAATTATTAATATATTAAAATCAACCATATTGAATATTGAACTCATACTTCGGAACTTATCCCGCCAACGCACAAAGAACATCTTCTTCTTCTTCTTCTTTAGGTGCCGTCTATAAGTATAAACAGAAACAAAACGCCATCTCCTGGGGTCCTTACGATAGGGCGAAATAGCTATCTATGGATGCTTTGTTGATTTTACCACCTTGCATGTTCATTGTGCGTTGACGGGATCATTTCCGAAGTAGGAGTTTAATATTGGTTGATTTCAATCAATTAATATTATTCTCGGCTTTAATTTTTCATATTATACCTGCGTTCCTCTTAACGCATTAATTTTCATTCCGTTTCTTGGGGAAACTGAGGAAAGGTCAACAAACCCTATCGATTGGAGAAGTAGGAAATATATCATCATTTCAGTAATCCGTTGAGACGTTCTCGGTCTTTCAAAACAATGTGGCCATTTTCCGCAGAGACGTTTTGTAAACGATTGCACTTCGATTAATGATGAAAAATTCGCGGTCAAATTGGATCCTATATCCGGCAACCTGATTCTGTGACCATTGATAGACGCTTTTATTTCCGGTAGAATCAAGTGGAGGGGATATTTGAAAAGTCAGGTGAAAAATGTTGGAACGTAAACCGAAATATTAGGTACACAGACTAGACTGGATAAGGGGTGAAAAGACTTGGTAGACACCACAGCACATTGAGGTTAGGATCTGTTCACCATTACGGTCGTGAAGTCTAAATAAAACTCCATATACTCCTGGTTGCCATAGCTGGGCTGAGTACTGAGGAAAACTGCTTCAAGCACAAGGCATAATCCCTATTGAAAAGTGCTCCGAAATCTCGAGCATTAAGCCCTTACTTTTTCTCTCGATTACTTATGGCCACCCAAGTAACACGACAAGCTTTTAATTAGCACGGAAAGCGATTTGTATGCTATCTATAATGCGATTTGGCATTTAATGTTAGCACAATGACGTATTAATAACGTTATGGGGACGTTTTCCATGCCAAAAAGGAGCACATATTTCTGCCATGTATTAAGATTTGGTTGTCAACTTTAAGCTGCAAAATCTAAAACAATCTTAAGGCTGTTTACATGGCAATTCTAACTTTTGGCCTGTGATTCGATTTGGCGGCCATATCGCTTTGGCTTTATTTTGGCATTTAAAGGTAATTGAAAAGCTACAATCCCTGTCGATTTCATAACCTCAATATATATTTATTTATTCATGAAAAATGAGCATTTCAAATGCATAGTAGTTGCCATGTTTAAAAAAATTCTGATTTATATCCCATAGTAACCCCATAGGCTTTCTCCGCCTGGATGGCCAGTGATCCGGACCACTTTTGTCGCTAGACATTAGGAAAACAAATAAAATACATAAGAGAATATTTTGAAAAAAAAATTGGATCTAGTTGCCGATTTACATAAAACTCCCGTAAATGTTCAAACATATAATTATGTTTATAATTTTGAATAATTGAATACTTGAGTTCAATTTCAAGTTTTAATCACGGGCTACCACAGTTCAAATTATTTCAACTATAAATTGAACTCATATATTCAATACTTTGAAATGATCATAATTAAGTTTACGAATGAAGTGAGTCTACGTGCGCGTTACGTTCATTTTGAATCTGCACTAACAGAAGCAATAACGAAAATCGTAGTAGGTATGGACATCAGGGCAATTTCCGATCGACTCCTCTTCCCGTATCGGGGACATTTGGATAATAGGTATCTGATTACAAATAGAAACACTTGCCTTTTAAGAAATTGGAGCGATTTGGCCATTTTTGAATTCTAGACCAATTGTCTTAGTAAGTTCATGCACTAAATTGGAAATATCCAGTTGAATATTTGTATGAAATTGTTTTTTGACATTCTCAAACCTTACGTTTGATATGGTGTACGGATCTATTAGGCAATCCAATTATCTGTCAAAAAACTGAGTTTGGAGGGCAAACCATATACTAATATATTTTCATTGAATTGATAAATGGGTTTTTTAATCTTACTGTACTACATCGAAATATGGCACCACCGCATATTTCTGTATGTAAGATATCCTCCATATTTATTTTTGGCATGTTAATTATCCAAAAGACGGCTTAGTGGCAATTGTTGCCATATGGCATTCAAAAATGCTATTTGCGAGCTGACAAGATAAGAAGAAGAAATGGTCAATGGTCTGGTCTTACTAAATCAAGTGTTAAATCAACTTTTCATTTCGGTGCGTTCAAATGGTTCTATTCAAAATATTCATCTGGTTTTTGTCCATTGTCACTGAATGTAAAAGAGCAGTTTAATCGAATCAGAACAGTTTTTTATTTTTAGGTTATTTGAGAGACATGTCTCTATTTGGAAAGTAGTGTAGCCATAAAGTTCAAACAAATGCTCCTTAAAATTCTATAAAGCAATATAATTCTACTAGCCTTCATTCAAGCAATAAATGCGAAGTTATTTCTTCAAGTAATGCCATATGGCTTTGGAATTACTTTGGCAATTTGTTTAGCATCGAATGCTATCCTAATGCTTCGAATAATTCCTCATGGCTTTGGAAATACTTTGGCATTTATTTAAGCTGTAGATGCTATTTTATTGCTTCGGAAAATTCTATGAAGCTTTAGAATTGCTTTGGCATTTTTTTAGCATTGCATGCCACTTTATTGCTTAAAAAAATTCTATATTGCTTTTAACCTAATTTAGCATTAGTTTTAGCCGTGATTTCTATCTCAGTCATTTGGCTTTGACATGCTTCTGGCATAAAATTTGGTTTTCAATGCGAATTGATGACATAAATTTGGCATTCAATGCCAAAGAAATATTACTTGGGCACTTGCACCGTCGCATAAAAATACGACTTAAGTATATCTTAAATTTGAAGATGGCCGTAAGACGTAATTCATCTAGCACCACAGGTTGAGCACATGCTGAGATACTATGCTGTGTACTATTTTCAATGTAACGGATCTTTTGAATTTATTGGGTAAAATCGATGATATATGACGATGATTTGGATATCTTAAAAATCATAGATTTTGGAGCTCCAATACGTTTGATTAATAACAGAGCTGACCACTATCATGATTTGGACGACGAATTGTCATTTTTCCGTATATTTCGATTAACGAGAAAAAAACATTTTTCAGCTGCTCAAATTATTTGAGGCCGATTTAGAATTTCCGAATGATATAATTTATTCTACAAATTATTACACAAATATTTGCATTCTTTCTAATTTGCTATTGTTCGAAAAAATATTTCCTAATATGAATAATTCATAAAAATAGCATGAGAATTTGTAATGTAAAACAAGTTTACTATTCAGTAGATTATAATTCTGTTTTTTGGATTGAGTAAGATTACAGAATGTCGTGGAATATGAAAAAACAACGTCTGAACATTGTATACAGTAGGTATTTATACTGGAATGCATTATATTTTTACACAGAAACAAAAAAAATTATAAGTGCGCCTTCGTCTCACAAATTTCTCAACTCGAATGTTCATAAATACAACTTTGATTTGCACGGGCGCTGTCAAAATAAAAAGAATGTATCACAGAATATCAATATGACGTACGTTAAAAAAAATTCGTGGTCAAGTAAGCTGTTGATTCTATTTTGCCCCTCATAGACTCTTAAGAAAAATAGAATCCACAGCTTACTTGACCACGAATTTTTTTGAGCGCACGATATATCTGATAGTTCTGGCATCTGGCATAAAAAATCGAAATTTCAATTAAAGAAACTACTAATTTTTATACTGTGCCCAGAATTCCACAGCGTTGCCAGATTCACCATTGCTCAACTATTACGTTATATTATTTATAGTTCTCTGTTCTATGAGCACGGTGCAATGCATGGTTTGCTAAGTCGAGTTTAAGTCGCACTTTTACGAAGTCTTTTTTTCTCGAGCACCCAACACTAAGCACTTTTTTAAAAAACTTTGCTCTTTCAGCCAAATGTCTGTGATTTTGAAATTTTGGGCGCAAATATCTCGTACGACTATACAAAATTTGTGAAAACACTCAGACAGACCGATTTTGATAACGGGGGGACACGATCTGGGATAGAAAGCTTGATCCTACTAGCAACCCCCTAGAGTAGGTAGTATTATAGACTTATAATCTTTCAAACTATTTCGCCTGGTGCTTTAATATTTTTTCTTTCGATATTTTTAGGCGCCCCTGTGAACTTTGCGCCCATGGCAAGTGCCACCTTTGCCATACCCTAGATACGGCCCTGACGTATTATACTACTAGCAGATTATAATAATAAAGAATTCGTTAAAACAATATTTCTATCTTGTATTCTCATTCGAATTTACCCAGCTCAAAAATACTCATTATGAGGAAAATGAACTATAGACGCAATTCTCCATCAATCTGCAGATGCTGACGTCATTCATCGTTTTCGCTTCCGATAACAAAATATTCCTGGATGTCTGGCTGTCAACAGCATTAAGTCAACATGGTTAATGACAAATAAACCTTCGAGAAGCAGTTGAACTCGTCACAAATTCAGCATTAAATATGTACTGCTAAGTCCTCAGAGTAAGAAATAAACAAAGAGATGCCCCTACGCGTGAATAGTAGGTATTGTAATCAACCAAGCATTAGATGGAAACCATTTCACTGCCTCACTGGGGTGAAGTAAACAAAAGGTTAGATTTTCATAATATAAACACATCGCACCACAGCCGTCTATACTTTAGACGGCTGTGAGTAGACCAATTATCCCAATGCCGAATAAACATACGGCATGAGTTCGCAACGCCAAAATATTGTTCCCGAGAATGAACAGATTCTACTTTGCTGCATTACAAATGCTCGAAGGCATCTCTAGGTTTGATTTTTACTTCTTTTTCCGTCCTTTTTGTTTACTTCCAGATTGTTGAGATTGTGATATTGTATGTTTTTAGATTATTTATTAAATAAATTTGATATTTTTAGAATAAAAAGACGTATAATTTGTGTTCAAAATGTATTCTGTGAACGCATATTTCATCTTGACAGGCGACATACGTTGAATGTCGTTGCATTTTAGTTTGTTGTGCATGTTGAGATGACACCATAAGGAGAAGAATTCTGATGAATTTATGAAAAAATAGACTTAGTATGTGTTTTATAGTTTTAAGCTAATTAATGAATAAGGTAAATGTTTGTTTTAATTGGTAACGTATCATATTACCACATGCTGCTTTTTATATTTTTTAGTCATGATGAAGGACAACAAAATTCTGTTTATCAGAAAATAAAATGTCCGAAACGTAGACAACGTTCATCTGGGTTTAATTTTTCCTTCTATTCCCAAGTAAGGTCCAATATAGCCACGACTTTTTTTTATATTATTTGTAATAATGGACATGAACAATCCCAACACTTTGATTTTTACTTTGAGGCTGAGTCCAATAGGCTTGTGCTTCGACTCAGAAATTATCACAGTCGTCCAGGAATGTTAGGCTTTTTTTATGACGTAAACAATATACTATTTTTTCAACATGTGCCATGCACAGTTACAAAAGATTATTGATTGTCTTTACACATCTTCTTTTCACAATAACAGCGTCATTTTAACAAGCTTAATCTTCTGCAAGCTAGACAATTAGCACACTGACGTATTTTAATACTAGCAGATAATAATAATGAGGAACTCGTTCCAACAATATATCTGTCTTGTAATCCCATTATAATTTATCTAGCTAGAAATATGATGAGGAAAATGAACTATAGACAGAATTCTCCACCAATCTGCAGAATGCTGACGTCATTCAACATTTTCGCTTTCGACAAGGCAATATTCCAGGAGGTATCCTCGGATGTCTGGCTCTTAACAGCTTTGAGTCAACATAATTAATGCCAAATAAACCTTGGAGAAGCAGTCGAACTCAATAATACCTACTTGTAATATACCACACAACCGGATTCCCAGTCAATTTAGATTCGGCATGAAATACGAGAGTGAATGGCACCTAAACAGTTCGCGTGAGTTCAATTCCAATTGGAATAATTGTTGACGTAAAATTCATGATGATGGAACATTCATTGATATACACTGATCAACAACTTCTAGGGATCACTTATGAACTTCTCTTCATTTGTATTTTTTTCAAGTTATCTCGTGAATATCTGTACATTATATGTTCTCTAAGGAAAAAGTAAGATGTTTTGAGTTGATTATATCAAAGTCTTTCTCACTTCATCGGCTCTTGTTCACAAAATCGATTATTATCTGTAGGCTGTTACAGGTGGAGTGAAAAGCAATGTGGTATTTGTTATTAAATCTGTTTTTTCTCTCGTTCATACACATAAGGTGACAATAATTGAAGAAATGAGAACAATATCAGCTTATCAGTCATGCCGAGAAGACGTTTGGCTCCTGTGCAACTGGACCAAATCATACGGTGGATACAGGAAGGTTTGTCCCAGCGAGATGTGTCCCGGCAGTTGAATGTTTCGCAAAGTGTCGTGACTCGGGATTGGAATAGGTTCATCCAAAACGACTCAGTAGCTTCGACTCAGTAGCTTATGTCATGGGGGAAGTCGGCAGCGCAGTACAACAGCTGCCAAGATCGTCTTTTGATCCTCAATGCTAGGAGAAATCCCACTTACCCGGCGTCGCGGCTCAATAGATCACTGAGAGTTGCAACAGGAGTTCTAATTTCGAACCAGACTGTAAGACGACGACTACATGTTCGTGGTTTGAGAGCACGTAGGAGGTACAAATCCCGTTTGAATAGGGAACACCGGGTTCATCGACGGCAATGGGCTGAGGAGCACACACAATTGGACACTTGAAGATTGGAGCCGATGTTTATTTACGGATGAGTCTAGATTTCGTTTGGTCAACTCCGATGGATGTATTCTTGCTTGGAGGGAAAGAGGTCGAAGGTATGCAGAACAGTGTATGGTACCCACAACAGCTTTTGGCGGAGGTTTAATATGTGTATGGGGAGGTATTTGTTTTAACCAACGCACAGAGTTGGTTGTTCTGCAGAACACTACCATGACCAGCCAGAGATATCACTACATGATTATTGAACCCATAATTGTTCCGTTTGCGGCTGCCTTGGGCGAGAATTTCATTTCAATTGACGATAATGCTTGTCCACACCATAGTCGTCTGGTTAATGAAGCGCTAGAAACTCATGCTTTTGATAGGATGGACTGGCCAGCTCGCTTTCCAGACATGAATTGCATCGAATATGTCTGGTCTGAGATGTCTAGACAATTGTCAACCTTAGAACAACCGATCAATAACCTGGAGGACCTTTCTAACGCTGTATGGGATATTTGGACGAATTTGCCCCAAAATTTTATAAATCGTTTGATCGAGTGTATGCCTCGTAGGGTAGAATGCTTGAGACGAGCTCGTGGGGGAGCAACTAGGTACTAGCTTAACCGAAACTTCAGCCTTCTTGTGCTTTCATCATAAAATTTTTATGTTATTCAAACACAGAATTTTAAGTGTTCCTAATAAAGTCTTTTTTTCTCTCCAACTTTCCATTTTTTCATTCTTTTCTCAAGTGAGCCATATTATCAACTGAAAATACTCTGATATCTGACTAAATTTATAATCTTGGAGCGAATATTTCAGAAATAAATTTAGAACAAGTTAGTGATCCCTATCAATTGTTGAGCAGTGTAAAACAGGCAATATAAGGAATTGGTCAGTTTCATTCTCCTTAACGAATTTCTTCAAACCAACGTTTCGTAACAAGGCTGTTCCTTCTTCAAGGCTAAAAATACAAGATATTCAGACTAACATAGACACAGAATAAAGCACGCTTATACCTTTCGAAAGTTAATATCACTGAAGAATAATAAACGTATTACTGAAGGTCTCTATAAACTTCTTATCAGATTCAATAGTTTCTCACCTAGACTGTATTGCCAAAGACAAACTCATGATGAGAAAAATAAACTATAGATAGAATTCTCCACCAATCTGCAGGATTCTGACATCATTCAACATTTTCGCTTTCGACAAGGCAATATTCCAGGAGGTATCCTCGGATGTCTGGCTTTAAACAGCTTTAAGTCAACATAATGAATGACAAATAAACCTTGGAGAAGCAGTTAAACTCAATAATACCTACTCGTAATATACCACACAACTGAATTCCCAGTCAATTTAGATTCAGCATGAACTACGAGAGTGAATGGCACCGAAACAGTTCGGGTAGGTTCAAATTCCAAATGCTGAAATCCATCTATGTACCTGATGGTTATAGATTGGTAGCATTAGACGTAGTATCCCACTTCACTAACATCCATATTCCAATTGAATTTTTTATGGTTCTGTTAATACTATTGCCACAAAATTCTACACGAACAATCAATGTACCAATCTTAATTCATGAAATAAATTTTATTCGAATCGGATATTTTTTATGCAAATATGAAATTTCTCCCTTTCAATATTCCAATTGATTTTTCTATGGTTCTGTTAACACTACGAGCACAAAATCTTGAATGAGGCTTATTATCAGCATCTTGCATGTGGCCGCAAAATCTCATTTTGATTGGTTTCGTTCTTTCTGGGATATTGAGGAAGAAAAATTTTGAATGGCCATTTTTATGGAACACCCTGTTCGATATGGCTGGTTAACGAACTTAACCGCAACATTTGGGAACCAAACTCACTCTGAAAATCTCAAGTCCCAATGACAAACCCTTCGAAAGTTATCAGCCGCGGCCTCAAGGACAAAATTAAATTTGACCTCGGATTCGTCATCAAGGAGTCAAACCCTATCATTCAAGATCATTTTCTGCTCAAAATTCGATAAGAACAGACATATGGTCAAAACGATATAGCGCTTCTTCAAATAGAACGAGCGCTCAAAAGTGCTCCGTGAAATTTTTCAATCTATTCGACTATTTCCATAACAAGATATCCGAATCGAGTGAAATTTATTATGTTAATGAGGATTGATATACCGAATGTTCATGCAAAATTTCGAGAAGGGACCATCATCAAAACCATAGAATTCAATTTTTTGAATAATTTTCATATTTACCAAATAGAATTCTGATCGTGTTGAGAAATTTGTGGCAGAATATAATGACATAAGTACTGTCAGAGTAGAAAAATCGGTGCTTCAAATTTAACCCAGAGATGGCCCACCATTCAGAAACGTACAAGATAGAAAGAGAGGGCTGTGTTGAAGTACTGTAGGTTTCAAACATTTCTGTTTGTCCTACTTTTCTCGAACTACATTCTACTTCCAGTTACGAGTGTAGTATGTCGCAGTGCGATAAGCCTGTATTATTTTCACACGTAATACAGCAAGGTCTGTATAACCTTACATCATCTTTAAAACGTGTCTCAGATAGATAGAACTGTTCTTAAGATAACACGTTATCTCATCAACAGGTTTGGAAATTCACAACGGAAACATAGGAAATTCAATGCATCAGAAAGAGAATTTTGCCGTGCAGTTGAACAGTGCTATAATGGAAAGGTTCACGTGATTCGTAGCTCTTTGAATAAACGACCGACTGGAATTTTGTAGTTTGGTCTCTGTCTTATCGTTGTAAGTAGCTTTATCGAGAAGTATGGTAGGGAATCTGCAGTTCTTGCATCGAGTATTACGCGCAGCATGACGCATTAACTCAATACGTCGTATTAGTCGATTTGAAAGAGACAACCATATTATTTGTTCATTGGACCATCCATCACGTCAAACGAAAGCGAAACGTAGCATGTAAATAATAACGTGGTTTTCATCCATTGTTTTAGAATTAGGAAAGAAAAATTGTTGGGAATATTGGACACTATTTATGTATACATGTTTGCGTTGTGTATCTGCTCCCCAAGAATTCTTGATTTCATTGTAAAATATTTAATGTTGTTTGTCGTAACTATAGCCTTGAAGAAGAAACGAATTTGTTTCGAAACGTTGGCATTATCACGGAGTCAACAATAGATAATAAATAGTGTCCAGTATTTCCAATAATTTTTCTCTCCTAATAGCATGTAAATATGTCCAGTATAGCACTGTCAAACTGGACGACAAAATACTCTCTCTAATGCATTGAATATCGTATGTTTCCAATGTGAATTTTCAAACCTGTATATCTTTGAAACTATTATTATCGATCATGTTCATCAGTTCATGATATTTGTATACACACAACTATTTAACATGTTTTAATAACAAATGCTATTTGGCTATAGACAGTAAAAATTCAACTACATCAAACAATTGCCTATTCAATAGGTTCAGAATGTTCTAAGTAATGAACTCCTTCGACGAGTCTTATGAGTATTATTAGCCAACCTTCAACTGTAACTGGAAACATCAAACGAGATTCAAAATTCATAGCCAGCAACTTATCAACCTCACTACTGAAAAGAGCCGAACGTACATTAATTGAGATTCCGCATACGTCCACACACACAATTGAAATAATAAAATTCCTCAATATCTTCGTATGGCTATGAATTCCAATCGTTCCAAAAACTACGGCATAATCAATTTCTCTTCGAATTCAATCCAATTATTCCGCGAACAATCGGATCTTCGAAACGGCGTTGGGGGCATGATTCCGTGAAATATTCAAAGGGCGGTGTGCAGTGGCGTATTCACCTAACTGGGAGCCCCAATCGGAAGACAAATCTGAGGTCCCTACTAATAATGATAACAATAAAGCAGTGCATCGACGCACTGAAACGAAAACTCAGTGTCTAATCCGAGGTTTGAAAAGATATAAAATAGCAAAAAGAGGAAGCAAAATAACATCTTCTTTGAAAACTCGGAGAAAAATTTCTGCAGACCTCTGGATTGAAAACAACAAATCTCCCCAAACAGTTATCTGAATAGAGATCATAGACTAACTAAACGGAGAATAGATGTGACACTAGTAGAACAAGCTTCAACGCCATCTTTTTTGTACAACATTACTAATTCGTGAAAAAAGCTCAATTGAAAAAGGAATCTGTAGCGTAAAGCTGCCTCAAAAAGAATTCTGTAGTGCACCTTTTGAATAGGTAGGTACACCCATATACAAGAGGCAAAAAGTTTTTTGAAATTCAATTTCCAAAAGGAAATCAGAAATGGATTCGTGCAAGTTATCGATGAGTGAGGAAATTTATTTTCATGAAAATAATACCTGCAACGAACTTTCATCTGATTTTCTTTTGGAATCGAGAAATGAGGATCAATAATCAAATTCTGGATAGAATAAAAATTTATTAACTGAAATAGGTATCACCAATTGAAAATACAGATTTATTTCATAAATATCTAATCAATAAACTAATAATTGCATTGAAAACATTCTCAAAAACTAAAATAATGAATTCAATAATACAAAATATGAGTATTTACCGACTAAACTTATTCAATACATGAAAAACTTTTTTGAGAACTACGAGTATCTTAATTCTTATAGTTAACAGAATATACATGTAAATTTTATAATTACCTTCTTGCATCTCGATTTTCACATCCAATAACACAGCACGTCTTCACTCTTGCAGGCATATCGAAATTTATTATATTTCAAAAAGAAAGTGTCAAACCACTCCTTGTGTCAGTTGACAATTCAAAGGTTTTTTGATAATAATGATTTTACATATACTTACATATACTTACTATTTTCTCGATAGGATTTCCTACAGTGACTCTACAAGAGTCACTGTAGGATTTCCATGAATGCAACGACATCTATCTATCAAATTGAAAATAATTTTTTCGTGTATTAGTCTCCTCCTCCGACAGATGTCGCGGAATATACGAGTGGCTCATCTTTTTTATTAGTTTGTCTATGATAGAGATGCCATAGAAAAATTTTGGATCGAACAACTGTCATCACATACCACTTACGAGAAAAATGCAGATTGGAGAAAAAATGAAGAAACAACTCAAAACAACACTTTACGAATGCCCTTTGCAGTCATCCCACAACAAGAGAATTTGCAGTCATATGCTTAGTATCAATCTCAAGTCCTATACAAAATTTTTATGTTCAGCGGAGATAATAAACTGAATTTTGTGGCAGAATATAATGACATAAGTACTGTCAGATCAGAAATAATCAATGCTTCAACACTTAACGAATGCTCTTTGCAGTCATCCCACAACAAGAGCTTTCGGACGTTCTCAAAGAAATCACAACTGGAAATCACCTTTACCAGATGGGATCCATAGTTTTTGGCTGAAGATATTCAACTGTTCCCATAGGAATTAAACTAAGCCAGTGACTGAAATCTTAGGCGATCCAGAAAGTATGCCTTCCTTTCTGACTGCGGGCATTAATTACATATCTTCTGCCGAAATATCACAGACGATAGGCCAAATCAACATTACGAGTTGAATATTCTCCATTGCAAACGAGATAATCTTATTGCATCAAAACGAAAAGGATTCTCTAGAGGTGAAATGAGATCCAAAAACCCACACTAATAATCGACTCTATAAGTCTAACCAAGCCTATAAGAAGAAGATAAATTGGTTCACGGCTCATCTTGACTACAAGAAAGCTTTGCCTCCAAGTCGCTCATAAAAGTTCTAGAGATCTATAAAGTAGATCCGGGAATAGTGAGCTTTTTCAATAGTTATGTCAACTTGGCGCACTACATCGAATCAGCCGAACAGGCGTAATAACAGGCCCAGTGTCCATCAAGAGGAGATTTTTTTCGAGGAAACTCTTTGAGTTCATTGTGGTTCTGCATTGTTATGACCTGCTATCGAGTATTATGAAATCCTCCGGAAATGGCTTTAACCTGAAAGGCAACACACGCAACATGTTAATAAACCATCTATTATACGTCGATGACTTGAAATTGATTGCAGAGTCCAACTAGACTAGAGTGCCTACTACGACTTGTGGAGAGAAGTTTTCAAAGACGTCAGTATGAGCTTTGGACTGGACAAATGTCGTGCGCTAAATGTAGCAGGGGTTAAAATCATACAGATACTTCTCACTGTATCTTACGGATAAGAACTAAAGGCAATGCTGGCAGCAGATCTATACAAATACCTGGGTATGAAACAATGTCAAAGGATAGACCAACGTGTGATGAAGGACGAACTAACAGCAGAGTTCATTAGAGGAATAAGGTGCATTCTGAAAACGAAACTGAACAGCAGAAATTTCACAAAAGCTGTTAACACTTACGCTTGCTCAGTTCTCGCCTACTCTTTCGGAATAGTGAAGTGGAGTAATACAGATCTCGATCATCTCCAACGGAAAATAAGAACACTGTGAACAAAAGCCAACAAGCATCATCCCAAATACTGTATTGAAAGAGCTACGATTCCAAGAACTCAAGGCAGGCAAGGCTTTGTGGACATAAAGAAAATGGAGACGAACAGATAAACATTTTAAGAAAATACTTCGTAAACAAGTCCAACACATCCTACTTCCATAAATACTGATTAGAGCAGATGGTTCAAAACATCTACTGCTAGTAGGTGTTTTTGATTCTAGTCATGAAATACCACACAGACGGATAGTGATAAAATTCAAAAATGAAGAGACCTAAACGAGGTCACCCTGAAACATGCCGATATTCCTGCGTTGAACTACTAGCTGACCTCTGGAAATTGTTTACTGAAACCGAAGGTTTTCTCCTTTCCATTCAAGATCAAGATTTTCACACTATAACTATCACAATATCTCATGATGGATATCAGCCCCACTACGATAGATGCTGTTGCGGTGCCATACATAAGAAACAATCGAACATATCACGGAGGCCGAATGTTTGCTGGAAATGAATTTATAAGTGTCATGATGCAGTTTGTAAATAACTCACTAGGAGCTCGCCATTCAACTTAAGATTCTGCTAGACGAATTAACCCGTACTATGAGTATCAGCCTGAAGTAATTCTGGAGAACGATCATAACAGGATTGGGAATGCACAGTACTAACAAACTTAACAGTTGCTTGTAACAGGCCAGATATAATTCTGGTGCAGTAAAAAAAAGACAGCTATCCTTATAGACGTAGCCATTCCGAGTAACTACAATCTGCGTCAAAAATACGCTGACAAAATATCGAGATATCGGGATTTACAATTTCAGAAGATCACAAGGTAATGGGGAGCGTCTAGTACCAGAACCATTTTCATTCTCCTATCAAACACAGGAATCATTCCAAAGAGTCTCAAGTCCAACCTACAGAAGCTAGATTTGGATGAAAATCTTTACAAATTAATGCACTTCTCGGAACTGCTAGAATGGCAAGGAAGTTTGTAGGTCACGACAAACACCAAGGACAACCATGAAGGAAAACAATGCAAGACCGAATACCAGAAGATCAACCCGGAAATCCAGGACCAAGTAACGAAGGACGATCAACTCAGCACCCAGCAGAAGAACACCGAACACCTCAGAGTTCAATCCCCCTGATACTTGCTATCCGGGATGAGTGTATGCTCCCCTTAGCTGGATCTGGAAGTGTGATGGCTGATTGCTTCTACATTGAAAGGCTCAAGTCAAGTCAATAGTAAAAATGTACAGACGAAAATGGATTTTGTTTCGAGAGCCAAAGTCCCACTTTATTCGGAGACCCTGAGGGCGCTGAGTACGCTTCTGTGATGATCCACCGCTGGTATGTAGCCAAAAAGGACTTTCTGCATTCACTGAAAATTGTCTTCGTTACGAATTCGTTCCGGCCGTCTAATCGATGAAATCAAAACGTCTGGAAATGAACACTCCATTCTTCGCCGAAATGAAATATGTAATTCAATAGAAACAAAGAGATTTGGCTGAATTCGGAATGCGAAGTAAATTGGATGGTTAATAATATAGATGTTCATTTTAAATAGTTATTCTTAGCGTATCGAAGTGTGAGAGGCGTATTGACGATCACCGAACGAAAAGTGAAAGGATAAGGAGAGGCCCAAAAGTTCATAGAATGACAGGATTATGTAAGACCGGAACCTTTCTGTGAAATACATATTAGAAAAGAGCAACTTTGTAACGTTTACTTTTACCTGAGGGGTATTCGAATATGAGTCCAACATTGATTTCTCAGGAGAGGCTTGAATACCCCAGCAACAACATTCCTAGTCAGGTTTTTCAACTATGTATTAAAGAAACAAGATATACAAATTTCAATTACAGTTCTTAAGATCTCAATCACAATCTCTCAATCTACAAAACAATATAACTACTTATTTTTTTTAATTCAAATGATGGCAATGCACTATTTAGTCCCCTGTAGTGCTTGATGTTCTCGGAAACATAATAACTTTCAATAAACTTCAGGTTTTCTTCTAATTCTCCTCCATATTTACTTCCAAGCAACATAAGGTAAAGCCCAGTGTAACTCCAACAAAAAGTGTAGTCTCCGGCAGATGTTTGTTCCAGCGAAAATATATTCAGCTCCGGCTAACGATTGCATTTCGGCCCAAAAGTAAATTCGGCCAAAAAAGTGTGGTCCAGTCAAAAAAGTTTATCCAGGGCAAAAAGCGAGAAGAAATATCTATTATTCATCTAGTCAACTTTAACTTCATAAAATTCACATGAGTTAAAGGATGACTTCAGATAGACATTATTCACGGTAATACGATAAAGCCTTTCACCTTCAGAGGTAAACCGGAAAAGGAAATCGAGAAAATTTCATTACGCAGATTGGAAATCATCGAAGCGAGATAACCTCTGACAGTTTGTCAATATTTATTCATTCATCTGCTTTTAACCATGTCCTTGGCATCTAAGGATATCTAGACAGCGAACATTTCAACACTTAGCACTCATTCCCATACTTATCATACTTTATCAGGACAATTTTTATTGTAAGACAAACTAGAACATACACAAACATCCATACCCGCACCGGGATTCGGACCCGGACCTCTAGCTTCGTAGGAACTTGTAGGCACACGCCTTAGCCCCTACAGCCACCGAGGCGGTAGTTTGTCATAGGGATGGTCGAGTATTTACGTAACAGGTATTTGTAACAGGTATCGGTCGTGGAACATTGGAACAAGTATGGATTTCAAAAAATACCAGTTCCAAAATTAACAGTAACAGACTACAAGTTACAGTTGTTACGCAGCATATTTGAAGAATATCTGTTCCATAGAACAGGTAGTTCTTTCCCCATGATCTGTTCCCACAGCAGCTTGTTCCCACTACTGAATACGTCTATTATTGTACAGGGACGTGTTACGGCGTTACGATTACTCTGGCTCTGTTCACGAGAACGAGTATTTTTTCAATCATCCCAAATTTTTATTTCAAATATCAGTTATATTAACTGTGATGTGACGAATATGACGATAATGAAGAAATCAATTCGTATTTTCGGAGTAATATCAATCTTTTATCAGCTATGTGGTAATTTTCAAAATATTATTTTTTGAATAAAATAAGCATAGTAAAATACGATATTTGGCGGAAAATGATCCAAAACAACTTGGTTCGGCTCGTTTATCAACAATTCGAAATAAAAAGTATAATTATGGTAAACACTGAACACAAGACAGAATTTAAGAGCTACCGAATTACCCGATTTGAATTTTTCAGGTCTGTGGCATGATTAATCTAAAAAAAATTTATTTGAGACTTTAAATTACACAAATTTCACTGGTTTAAAATACAGAAGAAAATACAAATGTACGACTTTCAGAGTATTTCTAATATACTCGAGAATATCGGAACAGTCACAGTAATACTGACTGTTACTGTAAAGCTTAGGCACAATTGGGATAACAGTTACTCAGGTACTCGTTGGTATTTCTAAGGGTACGTGGAACATTGAGATCGAAAGCTGGACCTGGTACCAGGAACAACTAGTATTTTGGAACAGGTATTGTAACAGGTATGTCTCTGTCACAGTAACAGTCCGGAACTGTTACCGATAAAATGGTATCAGCCATCCCTATTATAGACCAAATAATCCAAATATGGATTCAAATTTGTATAAACCTGTAGTTCCAAACGATATCAAATCTTCAAATAAAAAATGATTGTAAGCATTGTCTATTTTATATTATTAGTTGGCTCACTTTTGAGAATTCTAAATGAAAATTCCACCATCCCTCTACGGTATAGGCGATTGGCCGAACCTACCCTAGTTGGGTACATTACATTACATGGCGATCTTGCCAGGAACTCTTCACTCGCTATACTCCATACGAATTAGTTTTCGGAAAACCTGGTAGATTTCCACAAAATTTGAAAAGTCAAGTAGATCCTATCTACAATTTTGACAACTATCCAATTTAACTCAAATATAGGTTGCAAACAGCTTGGAAAGATTTTTGACAAGAAATGTAATGAAAAACATTACGAAGTAGGGGATAAAGTGCTTATAAATAACAAAAACATGAACAATAAGCTTGACCCTTTATTCAATGGTCCATATGAAATAGTGGAAGTGCGAAATCCGAACAATATTGTGAAAACGGACAAGAACAAACTCAAAGAAGTGCACAAAAATAGAGTAAAACACTATTTTCAGTGATTAAATTTAAGAGATTGTTGTAAATATTGGATTAGGTAAATAATATTATAAACTTTGTAGATTTAAGATAAACTGAAACTGTGATAGGTGTATAGGTATAGATTTCAAGATATAGATAAGTCAAAAAAAAAAAAATTTTACATTTTCATAGAAAACAAAATTTTTTTTTTTCTCTCAAAGGGGTAAGGTGTAGTATGTGTCAGTACACACAGCCTGTATAATTATCATACGTGAGAAGCATCATCTCAAAATGTTATTGAAATATCACGTAGAGTAATCTTGGAATGTATAACCATTGCCGACTATGTTTATTGTTAGTATAAAACACTAACAATTGGATAAATAACAAGTATCAATTGTTAGTGAGAAGAGTCCGTTACATGTTACTACGGTCATTCAGTGAAATTGATTAAACAACACCTTTAATGAGCCCAGTGTATTATTCCACACCATCCCTCTACGGTATAGGCGATTGCCGAACCTACCCTAGTTGTTACATTACAACATGTAAGATGCCCACAATAAGCCTCATGCAAAATTTCGTGGTCATAGTGTACACGAAACCATAGAAAATTCAATTTGAATATTGAAAAGAAGAAACTTCATTTTGCGATATATAAAGATGTCCGATTCGAGTGGAATTCATTTTGTGAATGAAGATTGATATGCTGAATGCGCATGCAAAATTTTGTGACCATAGTGCTAACAGAATCATAGAAAATTCCATTCTCATATTGAAAAGAAGAATCTTTATATTGTCATAACAGGATATCCGATTCGAGGGAAATTCATTTCGTGAATCAAAACTGATATACTGAATGTTCCTACAAAATGTCAAAAGGATCGCATTATCAGAATCATAGAATTAATTTCTTTGATTATTTATTGTCTTCATATGTATTTCATTTCCTGAATAATTTCCAAAATAAAGGTGAGATTGGGCTGAGAATCTGCATTTACATATTTGTTATTAAATCTCAAGTCCGATTTGTGGTAATAGCCTCATTGCTCCACCAATGAACGAGTGCTCGAAAGCTCCTGCTCAGGGCTTTTCTTAATAGTCCGGTCAAATAAGGTCGAAAAACAAAAGCAAAGTTACATAAATATTACCAACAAGCTGAAATTTTGTACACTTGTTCAAAACACAATTACAAACAACATATCAAAACTCCCCATCATTGCGACATGAGGAAAAAAGTATTTAAGGTCAAAGGTCAAAAAAATAGGTTTTCACACGATTTTCTTCAAAACGGTAAGTTTTATCGTAAAATTACCTCAGACAAGAAAAAATTGTAGAACATGAAAATATCTATAAAAAAGGTATCAATAATTTTTTTCCTAAAAGCTACCGCTTCTGAGATAAAACGATTCAAAAAGTTGTAAGCGTCATTTTATGCACACGTTTCCACGCCACCTCTGGGGTAGTGTACTTAGCGCGTTTTTTTAACGTGGTTTCCCCTGTAGGCCTATTCCACAATTTGAAATTGATAAAAGTGATGAAAATGGAAGTTGGAATTGATAAAAGCGATGGAAATTAAAAAGACATTAGAAAATGTATTAGTTCTACTCGTAATAATCTTCAATTACTTCTTGCTAATCTTCGTCGTCGTTTTCTTCTTCGTCGTCGTCGTCGTTGGCGTCTTCTTCTTCTTCTTTTTTTTCTTCATCTTGAGTCTTGAGTGCAAGTAAATTGCGTGAGAAGCGATGTATCCCATGTTTCTTCATCAGTATCAAACGAATCCTCTGCTGTTGTTGATTCAACGTTAGAACACAACCGGCCTTTACAATTCGTGCATGCAAGAGAACAAAACAGTCCAACTTTTTTGCAACCACATTTAGCACTGCATCCTTTTTTGCAGTTGCAAAAAATTGAGTTTAGCAGTTTTTCTGGCGCAGGTGGGAGTAAAGTCTGGATTGGTTCCAATACATTATCAACCAACTTCCAACCCCAATCTGTTGGGTCCAGCTGATAACCAAGCCACGTCTGAACTTGATAATATACCGAAAAAGATGAGCAGCGACTGAGGTTGGAGGAAGGCCAGCTAATTGTACTTGTTTTTTTTTCCGAGTGTTTTTAACAAAACATGCATGTCTATACTCATCTAAGCAGATAGTTTATTTTAGGGGCTCCGTACATACAAGAAGAAAGCAAATTCCGTTGGTGATAACTTCTTGTTGTGTGAATTACTTTTTTTAAAAACTACAATGCTAATGATGTTGCAAAAGTTGGACTGTTTTGTTCTCTTGCATGCACGAATTGTAAGGCCGGTCGTGTTCTAACGTTGAATCAACAACAGCAGAGGATTCGTTTGATACTGATGAAGAACATGGGATACATCGCTTCTCACGCAATTTACTTGCACTCAAGACTCAAGATGAAGAAGAAGAAGTCGACGACGAGGAAGAAAACGACGACGAGGATTAGCAAAAAGTAATTGAAGATTACGTACTCGTAATCTTCAATTATTATTATTATTATTAATAGTTCTACTGAACTAATACATTTTTTACTGTTTTTTTAATTTCCATCGCTTTTATCAATTCCAACTTCCATTTTCATCACTTTTATCAATTTCAAATTGTGGAATAGGCCTACAGGGGAAACTAAGTACACTACCCCAGAGGTGGCGTGGAAACGTGCGCATAAAATGACGCTTACAACTTTTTGAATCGTTTTATCTCAGAAGCAGTAGCTTTTAGGAAAAAAATTATTGTTACCTTTTTTATAGATATTTTCATGATCTACATTTTTTGTCCGAGGTAATTTTACGATAAAACTTACCGTTTTGAAGAAAATCGTGAAAACCTCATTTTTTTGACCTTTGACCTTGAATAATTTTTTTCCTCAGTCGTAATGATGGGAGTTTTGATATGTTTTTGTATTGTGTTTTTGAACAAGTGTACAAATTTCAACTTGTTGGTAATTTATGTAACTTGCAATGTCTAAATTGACCGGACTATAAATATGATTTCAGCTATATTTCTGGATAGATGAAATACTAGAATTCTGTCAAATACATAATATGTCAAATCGACTCACCAACTAAAAAAATTCAAATATGAATACACGAAAATTTTGTTTTGTAATATATTGAAAAAAAATGGACATATTACTTAGCTTATGTACTCAAACTGTGTCTGTTATTTTTCAGAAACCACTGGAGCTCCATGCGTCGTCTATAACAAAACATATGAACATGGTGAAAAATTCGACTTAGATTGTAGGACACAATGTGTTTGTCAGGTAAGATCATAAGGATCCAATATACTCACTCAAATTTGAATGGAATGTTATCAATTCATTATATCAGTTGATATAATAATAACAAACAATCCAGTTGTTATAATGTATACAAGTGAGGTATTTCTTGACCGTGAATGAATATTTGGTGGAAGCTTTATTAGAATATCCTGGTCTTAGGAAATGTGAAACACTTTTATTTCAATCCAAGCTTTCGGTAAATTTTATTACCTTTTTCAAGGATCTATAAAAATAATATACATCATTATTATATAGGGCTAAATAGCAATTTACTTACAAATATTGTGATTTAATTCCTTAATATAGTTATAATTTTAAAGGACATGCAATTAAAATAGTTATTACACTCCAGAAGTGATTTTTCTAAAAATATTCTACATACATCAAATTTGACAATAAACTTCAGTTCACAAATTTTCAAATTTCTATTCTTCATCAATAGAGAATCGCGAAAAGATGAATATGATTTTTTTGATATTTCAATTAAATAAGAATATATATTATTAAGGTTGGATTGAAATAAAAATGTTTCACATTTCCTAAGACCAGGATATCCTAATAAAGCTTCTTCAACAAAAAAAAAAGTTGTTATAATGGATAGACATTAACACGAAACCATAAAGAGTTTTCCAATCAGAAGTGTTTATTTTTAATAGCCCGCTATTTGGGTATAATATGTCAGAAGCTGTCATTTTTTAACAGTTGACAAGTAGAAACTACGCCATTTATAAAAATTGTAACGATACCGCTTCAAGAACGCATTGAAATTATAAAATTCACTATAAAAATGGTGAAATTTGGCAGAAACGTTCGTAAAACTCGAACATTTTTGGGTCCTCGTGAAGCACTTGTCGACCGGCAATAAAGAAATTGGTGAAAAAATTCGAGCTGTTGGGACAAGTTAGTGATGTGAAGAATAAAACCAGTGATCGTCGCTCATGAGTGGCCGTGAATATTGCTGTTGTAAACGCAAGTGTTGAAGAAAACCCAGGTTTGCCCATTACTCGTCGTTCTTTGGAATAAGGCATTCCACAAACGTCATTACACCGTATTGTGCATAAATATTTGGGTCTCAAGGCTTATAAAGTTCAGTTAACACAAGAACTCAAGCCGGCCAATCATCAACAACATCGTGTCTGATTGGGTAGTTGAAATGCATAAAAATGATCTGGAATTCCATCGAAAAATCATCTTGAGTGATGAGGCCCATTTCCACCTCGGTGGCTTCGCCAACAAGCAAGATTGTCGCATCTGGGGCTCGGAAAACACAAAAGTTATTGTTGAAAAGCCGGTCTATCCTCAACGTGTTACTGTTTAGTGCGCTATCCAGAGATGACAAAGTTTACCTTCAACAAGACGGCGCTACGTGCCACACAAGCAACGAAACTATTGATCTTTTGCGGAAAGAGTTTACGGACCGTGTTATCTCTCGGAAAGGACTTCTTCCTTCGGGGCCACGTGAAAGAGTAGGTCAACGCCAATAGTCCAGCGTAGATTCAAGACCTCAAAGATGGAATTCGCTTTGCGATTTAGTCATGGAAAATATCATTGAAAGTATAATGGTCCTGTTACCGTGGTCGTGGTGGTTATTTGCCTAATGTTATTTTTCACTAATAACGTCATAGCTTCTTCTTTATAATGAAAAATGATGATTTATACTGCAAATTGGCATTTTTCTTTGAACATCAAAATAACACCTCTTATTGAAAACCCTTTAGTACGCCTCTAAAAACAAGTGCGCAAAATGAACACCCATCAATTAAATTTGTGTTATATATGAATTCGTCAAAAATGTCTTACTATGTCTGTTTTTCTAATACCCAGAGACAATGAATAAATTAAGTTGTCCAATGGCAATCCAATCGATCTAGCATCTTCTGCATTCTCTGATATAATTGGAATTATATTGTCAGAATAATTAACAACCCTGTTAGAATACCATGAGAAGAATATATTCTTGTCGAGTAGCACAGCTGTTTTTCTGTCCAATTTTCGTCGGTCGTCCTGACGACATCGGGAATTTTAGAAAATGAAATCTTAATAAAGAATATGATGGTTGCGAAGTGAATAATAATTTTGTTTAAATGAACAGGGCGCCGTTTCTGGAAGGAACATTTGCCTTAATTAAAATTTCCTGTGATGAATACAGTTTCGTTCGTGTTATTATTTTGTCTGATTTCGTTAAGGATTCCACATCTTAAACAGATATAGGTACAACAGAACAGCCTTATCTTTCAGATTCTGATCAAGGTTGTTTCAGAGCTCATTTAGTTTCTTTTTCCGCCAACCTCGAAATAAAAGGTGATTTTAATGTGTACGAAATTGATCATTAATTACCCATTTTAATGCTCAATTTTAGAGCTATTTTAATGTGTCAATCCTCATGGGCAAACCGTTCACAAAGTATTCAGAAGCACTTCGAGAATGTCAAAACTCTACTGGAACATAGATATTTCATTATGACAGATTATATCTTTAGTCGGAAATGAAAATGTATTTCAATCAAAAATCATACACCCTTCATATTGAGATCGTCAGAGAAATCTTGTAGTCAACTCGTTATTAATCGAGCGACTAATGGTTTCGAATATGTTAAAATATCTTGACCATTAGTCGCTGTCTTTAATAACCTAGTTGATTTAATAAACTATTTTCTTCGACCTTTAAATAAAATGTGATTTCAATGTGTACAAATTTGAACGATTATGACTAATTTTAATGTTCAATTTATGTCATTTTGATGTGTGAATGGTTTTCCAATAAGTGCCGTTTCACATGGAGCGTATCATCAGCGCTGACCATCCGGACGGATAACCAAGTACCATGCGATAAATGTAGCATTTCACATGAAGCGCGGATGATCGGAGCGGTTGATTCCATACGACGGCCATACGGCGAGCCCTTGCTCTCGGCGTATGTCGGTTAACGCACGAGCCATTATTGTTATGGTGGCCATATACGCTACGAGAAATCGTTACGATCAGACTGTACAGTTCGAACGGTGCAGTTTACCGTAGCTGGTATACAAGCTATACACGCTACGAGAAATCGTTGCGATCAGACGGTACAAGAAACGGCGCCCCGCATACGTGTAGTGATGGCGTCGACGGACGACGGTTTAGCAATTATTGGATTAATATTCGCCCCTAATTAACAAAAAGTGAAGCGGAAAAAACGTAGCATCCGGTGTAAGAATGGCTAATGAAAAGAAGAGTTCATTCTCATGTGAATTGTTTTGGCGGAATTAAAGCTGTTTCCAAAAACTGGCATAATTTTCTAAGAATGGATCACGATACTACTTACATCTACCAAAATCGACCAAACTGAACACGAAAACGGAACACGAGCGCATACACGTTTCGATCGGTCGGCACAGTTCGTCCGATTCCGATAAATCATTGAAATTTTGGTACTGTTCCGTTCGACTGTACAGTCTCAACAAATCGTGCGAAACTGCACGTTTTTATCAGGTGGCCATATACGCTACGAGAAATCGTTACGATCAGACTGTACAGTTCGAACGGTGCCGATAAATTGCTACATGTATGTGATTAAACTGTGCAGTTTCGAACGATTTGTTTGAACTGTACAGTCGAACGGAACAAGTACCAAAATTTCAATTGATTTATCGAATCGGACAAACTGTGCCGACTGATCGAAACGTGTATGCGCTTGTGTTTCCGTTTTCGTGTTCAGTTTGGTTGATTTTGGTAGATGTAAGTACGTATCGTGATCCATTCTTAGAAAATTATGCCAGTCTTTTGAAAACAGCTTCATTCCGCCAACAATTCACATGAGAATGAACTCTTCTTTCATTAACCATTCTTTACACTAGATGCTACGTTTTTTCCGCTTCACTTTTTGTTCCTTCAGGGCGAATATTAATCTTATAATGCTAACCGTCGTCCGTCGACGCCATCACTACACGTATACTCCGTTCACGAAGGTTGAGCACATAGTAGGCGTTTTCTTTATTTATCCAAAGTTGCAGTATTTGCTGTCATAATATAAACAAAGTCAACGTTGCCGAATTAACCCGGCCTCGTCTGACGAGCTTTCGAGTTAATAAAGAACTCTATGCAATATTGACAACATTGCGTATCAATCTAACAAATAAATAAATAACATAACCTAAAATTCTAATATACACAGTGAAATATGTCATTGTCATGGCCAACCGACGGCTCAACCTTTCGTGAACGGACTATATGCAGGCCGCCGCTTTTTGTACAGTCTGATCGCAACGATTTTCTCGTAGCGTTATAGCTTATATGCCACGCTACGATAAACTGCACCGTTCGAACTGTACAGTCTGATCGTAACGATTTCTCGTAGCGTATATGGCCACCATTATGAATGATTTCACATGATACACTGACGATCAGTTGCGTATGAGCTTATATTGCTTTCTGTTAGTTCTTTTACGATCATTCATTGCGATCTGAATTTCAACTGACAACGGAGGATCCGCCGCATGTGAAGTCAACACATCGAAACGGATCATCAGCGCTGAATTCCTATGCTGACAGTCAGTGCTGATGATACGCTCCATGTGAAACGGCACTAAGATGTGTTATTTCGAAATTCAGAGAAAAATGCCATCTTTCAATATAAATGCTCGGATGTTTATTTCATTATAAAGAAGAAGTTATGCCGTTAATGTGGAAAATAACAATAGGCAAATGACCACGCTTACAGGACCATATCCTTTTAATGAAACTCCATAACCAAGTCACAAAGTGGCTGCCCTATGTCCTTGGTAGCCTCACGAATTCCATCTTGAGGTCTTGAATCGACGCTGGGATATTGAGTAGACTCTCTCTTTCATGTTACCCCAAAGGAAGAAGTCGCAACGTGTAAAATCACAATATCTCGGTGGCCAATTGTGATCACCTCTTCGAGAGATAACACGGTTCCGGAAAGTTTTCCGGCAGAAGATCAATGGTTTCGTTGCTTGTGTGGCACGTAGTGCCATCTTGTTAAGTAAACGTTGTCCAGATCAATACTATCCAATTTCGGTCATAAAAAATCATTAATCATCTCTCGATAGCGCAATTCATTTACCGTAACTGTTGCTCCAGCCTCATTTTCGAAAAAGTAAGGTCCAATAACTCCGGCGGACCATAAACCGCACTAAACAGTCACACGTTGAGGTTAGAAAGGCTTTTCAACAATAACTCTTTGGTTTTCCGAGCCCCAGATGTGACAATTTCTCTTGTTGACGAAGCCACCAAGGTGGAAATGGGCCTCATCAGTCAATATGATTTTTCGATGAAATTCCTGATCATTTTCATGCATTTCAACGATCCAATCAGCAAAGACCCGACGTTATGATGATCTGTCAGCTTGAGTTCTTGTGTTTGCTAAACTTTATAAGCCGTAAGACCCCCAAATCTTTATGCAAAATACAGTGTAATGACGTTGTGAATGCCTGTTTCCAACAACGACGAGGAATGGACAAACCTGAGTTTTTTTCAACACTTTAGCTAAGAAGCAGCATATTCTCGGCTGTTCTTGAGCGACGTGCAGGGGTTTTATTTTTCACTATTATTACTATATTGTTCACTAGCTTGTCCCAACAGCTCGAATTTTTCCATCAATTTCTTTATTGCGGTCCGACAAGGTGCTTCACGACGACCCAAAAATGTCCGAGTTTTACGAACCGTTTCCGCCATATTTTCACCATTTTTATAGTAAATTTCAATAATTTCGATGCGTTCTTGATGTCGTTCCATTTTTAATAATCACGTAGTTTCTACTTGTCAATGTCAAAAAATGATAGCTTCAAACGTGACATCTACCGCAATAGCTAGCTATTCAAAATAACACCTCTTATTGAAAAACCTTTCAGTTGTCATAGGCAACAGAACACAAAGCATTCCAAGCAATACGAGTAATGTCATAACTCTACTGTGGCAACACTGTCGACTCGGAAATATCTTAGGCCAAGAGTTCCTTCATCCCCAAGGCTCCACCCAGAATTTCAGAATTAAATATTTACTGCTTGTCCAAATACGTCTCAAAGGCCAACTTAAAAGAAGAACCCTGTATGTTTTCATAAGGAAAATACAACATGTTATACCGTCGATGAACATTTGGCGATCTTGCACGAATTTGCTCCTGATCGTGTCATTTTCCGATTTGGTGATCAGAATTGGCCTCCACCCTCTTGCTTTTCAACACATTATTATTATTATTATTAATAAACAAACAATAGTTGAGGTTCAGGAAACCTATAAACTCAATACTACAATAAAAAAGCATATACATGACAAGAAAAACACAATTGAAATGTAGCTCATAAAGCATGTAAAAACAAAACAAAACGGAAACTATTTCAATAAAAAATTGATGGCTGCTGCTCAGATTTCCATCTGTCGTAACCCCTCTTGAACGCACTGACAGACCGGGACTGGACAACGGAGTCGGGATAGACCAAGCAATAAAGCTATCGAAAGGTCGATTTCGTGACGAAAATACTACCTGAAATCTGACTGTGCACTCATGCAATAGGTAGTTTCTACATTTTTTGATGATAAATTCCACTCCTGAATCGTCTTAGGTTTTTTTTGAGAAGCGAAAAATAGCCAAAAAAATCAAAAATTTTGCTTTTTCGCTTATAAAACGTGAAGTATTGATCTGATCGAAAAGCTGTTAAGTACCTCAGACAAAAATTGTAGATCATAAAATTATCTAAAAAAAATGTATCAATACTTTTTTTCTTACGAGCCACCGTTTCTGAGATATAACAATTCAATAAGTTATAACTACGCGCTAAGTACACTACCTCATAGGTGGCATGGAAACGTGTGCATATTATGACGATAACGACTTTTATAACTTTTTGAATCGTTATATCTCAGAAGGGTGGCTCGTAAGAAAAAAAGTATTGACACATTTTTTTATAGATAATTTTATGATCTACAATTTTTGTCTGAGGTACTTTATTATATAACTTACGTTTTGTGGCTGAAAATCGCGAAAAACTCATTTTTTTGACATTGACCCTCGAATAAAATTTTTTCCTCACAGGGGAATGATGAGGAACTTTTAGACATTGTTTATAATTATGTTTTGAACAACTTCACAGAAATTCAGCTTGTTGGGACTTTATTAACTTCGAATGTCTAAATAGACCGGACTAATAGTCGTGGATGAAGATGCTTCATTTAACATTGAAATAATGCGCTTTTATCGAAACATGTTCTACATATATGCACACATATTGAATGAAGCTCTAGCGAATATCTCTGTCCTTTCCTGTTAGACCAATTCCCTAAAATAAAATAAATCGCGCATAAAATGAAATAGTCTCTCCAGGTATCCCACCATTGAAGTTTTACCCTGGTGCGAGAAATGTAATGTTCGGTATAACTTTTTCGATTCAAGGTACGGATAAAGCTGACTTTTATTCTTTACAGAATGGCACGTATGGATGTTCGTCTTTGTGCCCACAGGAGCATATTTCTCCAAAAGGATCCTGTCAGCATCCCAGACTAGGTGAGTTACCAGGTCATTGCTGTCGGGAGTGGATGTTGTGATGGTCAAAAAGGTAGATTTATATTTCGATATATTGGATCATTCTTGTCAAACATTTATTTAATTCGATGTACAGGGTGGGCAAATTTCGATGTTTTAGCACTACAACTTTTAAACAGGGGAGATAGACAAAATCTGATACCACTTCTCGATCTCTTTTTCGAGAAACTAAAAGAGTAGTTTTCATTTTTGGCTACCTTCTTTTGTTTTCGAGGAATAGCGAAAATTGGAAAAGGGGCAATATCGAAAAAAATTCATATCTTATCTTCGCTAATACTGATGATAGAGCTCTGAAATTAAAATTATACAGGCACTTTTTTACGTAGAATACAGTGGCGTACTCGCCTTTTTTGCACCATTTCTAATTACGGAGCTATGATCCAAAGTTATGTTTTTTAAATGGAAATACTAGATTTTTGTGGCATTTTCTGAAAGCTAAATTTTTTCAGATTTCAAAAATATATAACATTGCATGGTTTGTATCAATATAAGTATAGAAAATGATCAAAACCTATTTTCTCTGAGTCTCAATATTTTCTATGGTTTCAACTGTTGATGAGCACAGAAAATTTAGCATCGTATAATTACACAATATCTTTCCAGTATTCTTTTCATTTCTATGCTCTTTACTCAATTTCTCCAAGATGAACTGCTGTGAATCTTGATCCCTCATTCTAGTTTAGTTATAACTAAGATGTCTAAAATAAGACATCTTAGTTATAACTTAGAATGAGAGATCAAGTTTCACAGCAGTTCATCTTGGAGATGTCTAAAATAAGACATCTTAGTTATAACCTACTGACCTTTTATTGTAATCACTACTAGGTATTGAAAAATTTTTTTCCTTTATTACTTTTCTGATTGAATTGATAACTCCAATCATATCTACAAGCTTGCGAGTTATCAGACAACTCTATGCAATATTGGCAACATTGCGTATCAATCTGACAAGAAAATAAGGAACATAACATAAAATTTTAATATACACAGTGGAATATGCCAAATTTCCATGGCCTACCGACGGCTCAACCTTTCATGAATGGACTATATGCGTTATTTTTTATGCGATTTGAGATAGACTACTAAGCACTTATGCGTCTTATTCTGGAGTGGCAATAAAAATATTCTCTTGCATCCATCTCATTATAACTAAGTATATCGATTAAAACGGAGGATCATGTGGATCTTTTTTGTTTATTTCCAATCCATTTCAAGATATAAGTTTTTATGAAATATATCCATTTTTGAATTTTGGAAAATTAGTTGAAAGCATAGAAATAATGAGATTGACGGAAGGAGACTGCTCTTGTTATAGGAAGCTCCATTTTTTCTGTGCTCGTCAACCATAGAAAATATTGAGACTCAAATGAAAATAGGTTTTTGACCATTTTCTATACTCATATTGATACAAACCATACAATGTTATATATTTTTGAAATCAGAAAAAATTAAACTTTTAGGAAATGCCACAAAAATCTAGTATTTCCATTTAAAAAACATAACTTTTTGGTCATAGCTCCGTAATTAGAAATGGTGCAAAAAAGGGAGTACCCACTGGATTCTACATAAAAAGTGCCTGTATAATGTTCAATTTCAGAGTCTCTATCATCAGTATTAGCGGAGATATGAATTTTTTTCGATATTGCTACTTTTCCAATTTCGCTAATAATCGAGAACAAAAGAAGGTAGCCACAAATGATACTACTGTTGTTAGTTTTAAGAAAAAGAGATCGAGAAGTGGGTATCAGATTTTGTCTATCTCCTCTGGTTTTTAAAAGTTGTAGTGCTAAAACATCGAATATCCCACCCTGTACAGGGTTTTGGTGATTCGATAGGATCCTTGGAAAGTCATACAGGGTATTACATAATAATATGTCCAACTTGAGGGGGTGAATCTACATATAATTTAAAAAAAAGTTTAAATAAACATGGGTCCGTTAGAGCTTCGTTACGGAGCTACAGGGTGTTGAAATTCCAAAAAAAATTGGTTTTTTCTTCATAATTCTGCACTTTTTGAGATATACAGTCCAAATTTGGAATGCGAGGTATTTCAACAGTCTCCATCATTGCACGTCCTGAAAACTTAACTAGAATCTACAGGGTGTTTTTTTTTCGGAGCCATGTCTCCTTTTCCCTCCCAAACTTTTTTGCATTACGCCACTGATCAGCATGAAATCAATTTCTGATATCTTCGTTGAATTTAAAAAACTTTTTTGACTTATGTGATTTTTTCGTATCACTAACCGGTTTCGAGTAAAAATTATTATTGAACGATTGTATGTTATTCGCAAAAAAATATAGAAATACTCTATAGGTATGCCCAAAATTTGCTTTTATTTTGATAGCTCGTCATCTGAGACTCAACCTAAGCTTGTTCAATAGTTTCTTACTGGAAAACGGTTAGGGATACGAAAAATTGAACGCATATATCGAAAAATGGATTTTACGCTGACCAGTTTCGTACCGCGAAAAAGTTTGAGAGGGAAAAAGGAGACATAGCTCTGGAAAAGAAAACACCCTGTAGATTCAAGTTAAGATTAAGGACGTGCAATGATGGAGACAGTTGAAAATAGCTCGTATTCCTAATTTGGACTGAATATCTCAAAAACTGCAGGAGTTATGAGGAAAAAACCAGTTGATTGCTAGATTTATAGACTCGATTGTACTCGATTGCCCATAACAATCCTACATTTAAATAGGAGAAATCGTGTTTTAAAATGGCCCATTATTGTTCAATTCAATGTACCGGGTTTTTCACTATAATTTGACCCCCCCCCTTTAACTCTGTTACTAAAGGAGATACAAAAAATGTTTCGTATAAAAGTTTCACGAAATCAACTGAGGTTTTTTGATATGAGTCAAGAAACTGAATATATACAGGGTGGCCAACATATTGATGGCAACTTCATTTTTTTCAAATGGAACACCTGTATATTTTTTCCATGTTTGGCTAGCTCTTTTTCCCCTGATTTCGAATGGTAACATATGTTCGTCATCTCTTTTATTCTGAGAACCACAGAGTTTCAAATTTAAAGAACCACCTGCCAAGATTTGTAATCATTTCATAAGTGGCAGAGTGCGTTTACAGAAAATGCTCATTTTTAGGGTTATAATAAAGTCAATGGGAAGATATAAGGGGTGAATAACATTGAATGCAACTATATTTTTTCAAATAGGACACCCTGTCCTGTATATTATTCCTTTTTTTGATAGGCTATTTCCTCGTGATCTCGAATATAAATGCATATGTGTATGTGTCTCTTCAATTTTCAGAGTTTCAAAGTTTTGAAATGATGACACTGAATAAAAAAATATGTGAAATACCTACGAAATTCTTTATATCCAAACAATCTTCTTAAAGTATTATTTTATAATGATATTTAACAATTACTCAACCAATGAAAAATGATAAACTATAGTAATAATGGGTAAGAATAACATCAACTAAACAATTGCTCAAAATGACCACCTTCATTCAATACACATAGTTCATATAGTTGTCTCAAGTTGTTTGGACTATTTTGATAGCATTATTATGGCTCTGATTCAAGTCAGAAATTAAAACTTCAAAATTTGTTTCTAATATTACAATATTATCATTATTCTTTGTGCGTTGACGGGATTAGTTCCGAATATGGGTTTAATATATTGTTTGATTTTTATATCATCAATATTATTCTCCGCTTTCATTGATTGTCATTATTGCTGAAGTAAATTTTTTCCTTCAGAAACGGCTATAAAAACGTGTCCAACGGTGTTAAAATCGGGACTATTTGGTGGCCATAAAATGGTTGCGCCATTACCAATCCACAGATCAAATTGGCCACTTAAATATAACGAACTTCCGAAACGCTATGCCAGATAGTTAATGAAATTTGAAACTAGAACATTATATTATGATGTTCTATCTTTCTTATTCTGAGCACCATAGAGTTTTCAAATTTCATTAACTATCTGGCATAGCGTTTCGGAAGTTACATATTCGAAATCAGGGGAAAAAGAGCTAACCAAATATGGAAAAATATACAGTGTGTTCCATTTGAAAAAATGAAGTTGCCATCAATATGTTGGCCACCCTATATATATTTCAGTTTCTGGACTCATATAAAAAAAACCTCAGTTGATTTCGTGAACCCTTTATACGAAACATTTTTT
>CM024245.1:58793963-58833869 GCA_013421045.1 Propylea japonica
AAGCCATGCCATGCAATAAAAATCGTGATTTAGTTTTAGAATTAGACACTATAACACCCCCCTTATTAACCAGATTGGCCCCGTCCGAATATCATCTCTTTCCTCAACTGAAGAAAAAAGTTTAAGGGTCGTTAATTTATTCTAGGAGGAGTTAAAAGGAGCTGTAGAGGTCTAGTTCGCAGAGCAAGAACACATTATTTTTAAATGTAGCATTTGAAATTTTACCGAGAAATTTAACTCTGGTCTATTGAACAAAAGAGAAAAATGGCATTTAACTGGAAAGGATTCTTCTTCCATGTTAATATTAATTTAATTAATTAATATAATTTCGTCCGAACATGTGCAAAATTGCAGTCTTTTGTGCTCACCATTCCTGCAACTTGGTTTTCGTATGGGCTTTCCTGGACATATTTCCTTTTTTCGATACATTTGCCATATTCTTCGAATGTTAACTTCTGAAATTGCTTCATCTTCATCGGCTGAAAATATGATCACAATCATTGTGCGAATGTGTGAATTTTCCATTCTATATATATTTTAATCGAAAAATCATCTTCAATGATGATGCACAATTCACCTCAGAGATTCTGGGGAACAAAAAATTTGAATGGCCATATTTATGGAACACCCTGTACATTTGGCTGGTTAACGAACTCAACCGCGACATTCGGGAACCTAACTCACCCTGAAAATCTCAAGTCTCTATTACAATCCGTTCAGAAGTTATCGTGCTAACGGCTGGACGGTCCCACGGACAGAATTGAATTTGACCAATGATTCGTCTTCAGGAAGTCGAACACTATCGTTTGAGAAATTTTTGTCTCAAAATTCGAAGATTAAATACATTTGGGCAAAAACGATACAGCACTTGTTAAGTTTAAGATATAGCTTTCGTTTATGTAGAACGAGCGCTAAAAAAGCAATTAAGTATCGAACTGCAAATATGATCCTTGTTTATTTAACTCTACACCTTTTACAGTTGTAATTCAGAAAATCAAAGTTCAATTTCAGAAAAGGGAACATGTATTTCAGAATAGGAATATGTAATTCAGAAATTGAATTTCAGAATAGTTAATTCAATTTCAGAAAAGCGAAATTGAAATTCAGATTAGGAAGTTGTATTTCAGAAAAAACAAAGTTGTAATTCAGAATAGTGAATTGAAATTCAGAAATGGCAAATCAATTTCAGAAAAGGAAAATTGTAATTCAGAAGTAATTTAAATTGAATTTCAGAAAATGTATAGATATATGTACTATATAACATAGAAATAAATAGGACATATTCATGTTATCTCGAGAGTACATGCAACCAATTCTGAATTACAATTTCCCATTTCTGAATTTCAAATCACCAAATTCTGAATTACAATTTATATTTTCTGAAATTCAAATTACCCTTTCTGAATTACATATCACTATTCTGAAATTCAAATTACACTTTCTGAATTACATATCACTATTCTGAAATTCAAATCACCATTTCTGAATATCAATTTACTATTCTGAATTACAATTTCCATCTTCTGAAATTCAATTTGCTATTCTGAATTACATTTTACGTTTTCTGAATTACAATTGGAAAAGGTGTAGATTGTTGTTTGTAATGATTTCCGAAGGGTCGTTAGGGGAGTTAGCTCACAGAGGGAGCTTTGGTTTAGATGTGCCCATTCATAAAATCAATTTGAATTTTACTACGAATACGTTGCGCGCGAATAAGAAAGTCAGATGTTGCAAATAGTGTAGACGAAGATGGGGATATATATAAAAAAAGAAGCAAATAGTGAAGTTGACAAAACTCCCTCTGTGAGCTAACTCCCCGAACTATACTTCATTGGACAACTAGAGTTACATAACAAGGTATGATCATGTGTGCGAAATTGTAACGATACTACTTACTGGTTATTCCTTCAATATTGAAACTGGAACAAAGGATTCTGCATCCATGGCAGTTCCACCTTCGAGCTCTTTATTTTTTGAACTGTGAGTTGTTTTCCTGCAGTTCTTTCTGTTTTTCCAATCGATTTCTTTGTCATTTCATCATAACACCTGTTTTTGAGGAGGTCCTCGATGTATTGAGAGGTTTCATATAAGTCGTTTCAATCTGAAAAGCAGGTATTGAGGTAAAACCGTCTTTTTTACACTCAGTTATGAATTGTGAAATTTGAAGAAATGTTGAATGGTATGTCCGAGTGTGGATCTGAAAAAAATTTCATATTTTTCAGGAAGCAGTAAACTCAATTCGGAGATTTTCATCGATGAGATATGACGATTAAACAAGTGAAGATATTCGAAACTAGTGGGTGGTCAACTAATGATTCCGATTGAAAAGAGAAATAAAACAAAAACTATCAAGTCAATTTAATTTTTTTTCTACAAATAATGCTTAGCTCTTTAGGAATTCATTTCTCAAGAATTACTCGTTCAAATGTCCACCGTTTTCTGCTAGCACTCTTCGAGTCGAAACCTTAAATTTAGAAAAACACGACGCAAAATTTCTGGACGATGGCTTGAATTTCCAGTTTGAAGTGTGACAAGTAGCCCCGTCTTGCTGAAATCAAGTGTCCCGATTGTATCCATCAATTCAAAGTCTCAAGGGTTGTTTAAAAAAAATGTTCAACATGTCCACATAAACGATCAGAATCCACTGTTACTTGCTCGGCCGCGTCCGTCTTAGAAAAAGTCGGGTCAATAATCCCTTGTGCGTGTATTGTACACCAGACTGTGCCCTTCAGACTATGCAATTGAATTTCATGCTTCTCTTTCAGGTTTTCTGATGACCAATACCTGCAATTCTGTTGGTTACATAGCCGTTGAGATGAAAATGGGCTTCATCAGAGAAAAAAATGTTGATTTTGGTAATAAGTGAGCACACAGAACGAACGCTCTCACCCATCAGCGAACCATTGACCATACCATGACGACTGAATTTCCATAAACCCCTCATTCGTTTAAAACCAACGGACCAACCCCACTGCTCTATTTCTTAGTTTCTTAGTTGAACCCCCGTACCTGGGAGCGACTGTTGACAGAAATTTTATTGGTGCAATAGAAATGAAGCAGATAGTACACAGTTTTTGTCTAAGGGCCACCTTACACGGTCAATATTATTGATTCAATATTATTGACGCAATATATGGTAAAAAACGGCAGCCCTCACACGATTCAATAAATATGTCCAATAAAGTGTCAGTTTCAATTGTGATGTCAGGGAGGATGGATCTATCGTTTTTAATAGGATTGCTTTGGTTCTGAATAAGAGGAAAAAAAGGAGGCAGAGAAAAGTGTGGTTGAAAAAATGGTTAAAAAACGATCGAGTCATGTCGGAGAGATGCTATTAGCATTATGGCAAATTATTTCTATTTACACGGAACTTGCCATAATGCTAATTATGTTTCATCTTTTTCAGATAATGAACAAAACTTTTATAATGACGACATGTTTCGAGTGATGATTCTGCCGAAAGAAATTCAGAGGACAGTGATGAGGAGGAAAAATTGAAGAGACTTTTTAAAATACTTTTATGAATCCTCTTTGTAAAAAATATTTTCATAATAATAATAAACCTATAAAATTGAATTTAAACTCGTGAAATTTTGAATGATAACCTCGCAACTTCCTTTTTTTCTTCCATAAAATTTTAAATCAAGGATTACATTACCACTTAATTGCACAATTGTTGTATCTTGAGAAATTTAAAGTTAAAAAAAAATTGTGTAAATAATTAAAAATTTCTTAGTTCTATTCACAAATATGAGTTTGAAATTTACAGCTAGTAAAGAACACGTGACCAACAACCAATGAGAGCGTAGAAAGCGAGTGAGCTACTCCGATGATCGGTGCTCTCACTCACGCCGCCAGCCACACGCTACCTAGCTCTTTCTATTTTAAATAAAAACTTATTTTCATGTTTGCCGGTAATTAAACCCCGGAAAAAGTGTCTGGCTTTTTGTTATTAATTTTTTAATATTTGATTAAGAGGCTATTTAAATTTCAGAGTGAATCAAAACATTCAAATTGTATTAAAAAAAAAACTTTGGGGAGAATTAATTATAAGCCAACCCTCTCAAAAGTGTCTGCCTAATAAATTTATTTTAAAATTATACAAAATTTCGATTAAAGTTTGTTGGCCTCTGAATCAAACACTTTTTTCGGGTTTATTTTTATTACACCTTTCTATTATGCGCAGTACCTGATGTCCGGGTTGGCTAAGCCTACACAGGTATTCTGGCTTCTTATCTCATACATATTAGAATTGAAAAATTTCAGGGTGCATCAAAAACACTTCATAAAACACGTGTTACTAGCTCTTGGACTATGGGGAATTGCTTCGACAACTCAACGGTGAGCCAGATGACTACAAAAATTTTAAGAATGGATGAACAACTTTTTCAACAAATGTTGCACTCGTTTCACCATTTATAATAAAACAAGATACGATTATGAGGAAGGCTATTTCACCGGCTGATCGACTTGCAGTCACATTAAGATTTCTAGCAACTGGAAACAGCTTTGAAGATTTGAAATTTTCGTCTCGCATTGCTGCAACAACCATAAGCGAGATAGTTGAAGAATAAATTTTCTTTCTTCATCTTTTTTATCTTGAGAACACTTTCGCTTCTTTTCACTATCAGTTTCCATCTCGAAAGGAGGAGAAAGGAAACACAATTTAAGCAAACACCCTCTACGGCGTCTCCAGAATTACTGAAATTTATTGCACAATATTCTGTTACCCCTCACACGGTGTCAATAATATTGACGGCGCCTCAATATATTGGCGGAACTGCAATAAATATCCAAACGATTTGATTCGTTTCAATATAATTGCCATCAAATTATTGTTTCAATGCACTCCTTATACGTTCAATATATTGATCAATAACGATATTGTTTCAATAATACTGACCGTGTAAGGTGCACTTAAGGTACACGGGCAAGAAAGAGTATTTGCTGCCTTTTGTCCTTATAGTTGTAGAGAATGCTAGAACTGACAAAGGATGGAGAGGCTTGGAAGAGCGGAATGGGTAGACGTTATAAGGCTGGATCTTCTTTATACGAGTATAAATATTTATGAACATGCGGTAAGAATTCATATGTTTTGACCTATTTTGAGTATACTTTGTTCTAAGATGATCTTTGAATCATTGCTTTGTTTCAAACATACGGGTGATAAAAGTTTGCAAGAGTCACAACATACCTATTCTCAGAAAACACATGTTAACTCGCTTAATCTGAAATGACTTACACCAGCTTAAATACAAAAATGCATTCATCTCATCAATGATTTCCGAAGTCTTTCAAACATACCATGTTCGTTTTTATGTGGGTACATCTAGCAATTATCAGATTATCATTCAAATTTTCTACTGGAGTAACTAAGAAAACCCAACGTAATAGTAATTTACGAAAACAAGTCCGTTAAAAAACATGAAAACTTCTGACAACTAGTAATTTAATGTGAAAATGTCAGTCGTTATTTTGCTATGGTAATGATCAACTAAATTTATCAAAATCATATTTTTTCTGTGACGGGAAAAAAATGTGACATTTTATGTCTCTTGACAGGTCACAAAGTATGACTTTTACGAAATTCCTTTTTCCCTGTCAAAAAAATGATTCTCTATGTAGCCGGGAAAAAAGTACTCACTTTTTCCCGGGGAAAAAAGTAATTTCGTAGACAGTTATATTTCTTTCACTATTAAATGGTCGTTCTTCCTGTCACAGAAAAAATAGTGTATTATACACGGAAAAAATATTAGATTTAGCTCTCGGCTTTTTGTTCCCTCCGCTACGCGTCGGGAGACAACACAACCTCGAGCTAAAATCTGATACTTTTTTCCCTTGTATAATAAATAACTATTACTCCTAGTTCCTGGCCTAGTCCTAGAAATGCTACTTCCTCAAAAAAAAATAGTCCGAGAAGAGGGTATACTTCCGAGACGGTTGTCGAAAATATACTATTATCATGATTCCAGCAAAAAAAAATCATCAGCAAATCTGTACTGGGCTCAAACTGATGGCCGCTAGTTAATGTGTAAATTAACCTTGAAAGCAAGGAAGTTGACACTTGCAGCACCGGTATTGAAAGAAAAGAAATAAAATAAGAGTTTTTCGATAAGGTTAAGTATCTGTGGGATGAACTTGCACCTAATAATATATTATGCAACGAGCGTATAATCATAGCTATTATTCACTAGGTGAAGTTTAGGCTACGAGCCGTAGGCTACGACTACTGAATATATTTCTTGAAGGTTTTAACATTTGGCGACAGTGACAAGACCTTCTATTACAAGTGTGTAGAAATATTCAAGTTGACACATGAGAAATTTTTTGGAAAAAATCGTCATTGTATATTTTGTAATAAGAACTGCTTTTTTAATTGATATAATGCAAGTAGATTTTGCCCTCGATTGTAAAGGTATACCCATATTAATTAGTTGAGGAATCAGAATACTGAAAGAAATATCAATTCAAACAATATAGTACCGGGTTTTTCACTATAATTTGACCCCCCCTTAACTTTGTTACTGAGGAGATACAAAAAAATGTTTCGTATGAAAGTTTCACGAAATCAACTGAGGTTTTTGATATGAGTCCATAAACTGAAATATATACAGGGTGACCAACATATTGATGGCAACTTAATTTTTCAAATGGAACACCCTGTATATTTTTCCACGTTTGGCTAGCTCTTTTTTCCCTGAATTCGAATATGTAACATATGTTGAGTCTATCTTTCTCATTCTGAGCACCATAGAGTTTCAAATTTCAGTAACCATCTGGCATAGCGTTTGGAAGTTCGTGAATATTTGAGTGGCCAATTTGATCTTTGGTTTGGTAATGGCGCACCATTTTATGGCCACCAAATAGTCCCGATTTAACACCGTTGGACACGTTTTATAGCCGTTCCTGAAGGAAAAAAATTACTTCTGCAATAATGACAATCAATGAAAGCGGAGAATAATATTAATGATATAAAATCAACCAATATTAAACCCATAATTCGGAACTAATCTGGTCAACGCACAAAGAATAATGATAATATGTATTGATTAGAAACAAATTTTGAAGCTTCAATTCTGACTTGAATCAGAGCCATAATAATGCTATCAAAAATAGTCTGAAACAACTTGAGACAACTATATGAACTATGTGTATTGAATGAAGGTGGTCATTTTGAGCAATTTCTTTAGTTGATGTTATTCTTACCATACTACCATAGTTAATCATTTTTCATTGGTTAAGTAATTGTTAAGTATCTATTAAAAAATAATACTTTTAAATTGATTGCTTGAATATAAAGAATTTCGTAGGTATTCACATATTTTTATTCGGTGTCATCATTTCAGAACTTTGAAACTCTGAAAATGAAGAAGAGACACATCCACATACGCATTTATATCCGAGATCAGGAGGAAATAGCCAATCAAAAAAAGGAAGAATATACAGGACAGGGTGTCCCATTTGAAAAAATATAGTTGCATTCAATGTTGTTCACCCTGTATATCTTCCCTTGACGTTATTATAACTCCAAAAATGAGCATTTTCAGTGAACGCACTCTGCCACTTGTAAAATGATTACAGATCTTAGCAGGTGGTTCTTAAAATTTGAAACTCTGTGGTTCTCAGAATAAAAGAGATAGACCAACATATGTTTATATTCGAAATCAGCAGAAAAAGAGCTAGCCAAACATGGAAAATATACAGGGTGTTCTATAAGAAAAAATAAGTTGCCATCAATATTTGGCCAGCCTGTATATATTTCAGTTTCTGGACTCATATCAAAAAACCTCAGTTGATTCGTGAAACTTTTGTACGAAACATTTTTCTTTATCTCCTTAGTAACAAAGTAAAGGGGGGGTCAAATTATAGTGAAAAACGGTACATGTACCTATATTATTTGAGCTGAACCAAGAAAGCATCTAACAGCAATAAATAATAACTCATTATTCACTAGCGATTAGTAGATATTATTATGCTGAGCAAACCGACGTATAATGGGTATATTATACAATAGTCGTGAATAAAAGTATTTTATAAATAATGTAAATTAATAAAAAAACAACGTAAGACAGATGAACTAGTCTAAACCATAGACTAACTAACGGAGAATAGATGAGACACTAGTAGAACAAGCTTCATCGCCATCTTTTTTGTACAACATTACTAATTCGTGAAAAAAGCTCAATTGAAAAAGGAATCTGTATCGTAAAGCTGCCTCAAAAAGAATTCTGTAGTGCACCTTTTGAATAGGTAGGTACACCCATATACAGGTGCAAAAAGTTTTTGAAATCCAATTTCCAAAAAGAAATCAGAATGGATTCGTGCAAGTTATCGATGAGTGAGGAAATTTATTTTCATGAAAATTTTATTCATCTGTCAAATTCGACAGACAACAATGTTCCGACTGATTTTTATTGTTGTTTTAGCCAATGAGCATACAATTAGGCGATAATTTGCACTAGTGCAAATTATCGATAATTCGCACTAGTGCAAAATTATCAGGTCCTTTAAAATAAATGCAGACGTAATTATGACGTTTATTACTTATTAGAGTAACATGAAAACTGTTGAACAACTTACAGCGACACAATACGATTTGATGGATTCACAAAATTTTCTTATAAATTTAACTCTTGCAATGAAAATGAATCGATAATTTTGACAAATCTGCTCTCATGCAAGTTAAACTGTAAAAGGCACTCGAGCGCTCCGCGCACTCGTGCTCTTTTTCAACTTAACTTGCATTCGAGCATATTTCCCAAAAAATTATCGATAATTTTCATTGCACTAGTTAAATTACAACTGAAAATAATACCTGCAACGAAATTTCATCTGATTTTCTTTTGGAAACGAGAAATGAGGATCAATAGTCAAATTCTGGATAGAATAAATTTATTAAACTGAAATAGTATCACCAATTGAAAATACAGATTTATTTCATAAATATCTAATCAATAAAACTAATAATTGCATTGAAAACATTCTCAAAAACTAGAAATAATGAATTCAATAATACAAAATATGAGTAATTACTGACTAAACTTATTCAAAACATGAAAACTTTTTTGAAAACTACGAGTATCTTAATTCTTATAGTTAACAGAATATACATGTAAATTTATAATTACCTCTTGCATCTCGATTTTCACATCCAATAACACAGCACGTCTTCACTCTTGCAGGCATATCGAAATTTATTATATTTCAAAAAGAACGTGTCAAACCACTCCTTGTGTCAGTTGACAATTCAAAGGTTTTTTTGATAATAATGATTACATACTTATGCCCGATTGCACCGTTGTCTAAGCAACGTTTAAGCCCTGAAATGACGTTTTATTCCATGATGAAACGTCATTTCAGGGCTAAACGTTGCTAAGATGAACGTTGCCATCGGGCATTACTATTTTCTCGATAGGATTTCCATGAATGCAACGACATCTAACTATCAATTGAAAATAATTTTTTCGGGTATTAGTCTCCTCCTCCGACAGATGTCGCGGAATATACGAGTGGCTCATCTATTTATTAGTTTGTCTATGGTCTGAACTGAATATGAAATCACAAATTTTCTTACTACTCCGTCACATCTCACTGTATCTTCTTCCTCTATGGCATATTTCTTTGTTTGTAGTCAGGTGATCGCTCTATGCAGGTCAGCATCCCCTTTTCTTTTCCACGAAGACAAATTTTTTTTAAGGCGATTTGACCATCCTCAGATTCCAAATCATCCTTCGTCACAGTCGGTGTTGGTTTGCAGATACCTTTTTTGCACTCTTATCTGGATTTTCTGCCAATCGAGGCACACACTCGGCTTGTGTTCTCAAAATATCAAGCATCAATCGTTCTGCTTCCGATATTTCTTCATTTCGGTGTTTCATTCGAGCTTTTTCTTCCTCTAATTTTTTTTGTTTTCTCTTCTCGATTCTATTCGGAATGATTTGAAATTTTGGCATTCAACAAAAAATTATCGCAACATATTCTGAGTTAAGGTGAATTTCAGGGTACGAGCCGTAGGCGAGTGGCCCAAATCACCAAGTGAATAGCAGCCATTATACTATACGCGAGTAGCATACCATACTTTATCCTCGACTACTCAATATATCTCTTGAAGATTTTAACATTTGGCGACCTCGGCAAGACACTTCTATGATGAACGTGGAAAAAGTCAGGTTGCCACGTTAGAAATTTTTCGAGAACTGTCATTGTATATTTTGTAATAAAAATTGCTTTAATTGATATTGATTCGGCCCCCGATTGACAAGGTATACCCATATTCGTTAGTTGGAGTAGTTTAGAATACTGAAGAAATATCAAATTAACGTTTATTATATTAAAACTAAATCTATGAAGCATCTGACAGCGGTGAATAATAACTCATTATTCACTTGTGATTAACGGGTATTATTATGGCGTATAATGGGCGGATTTTACAATAGTCGAAGATAAATCGATATTTTTTCAGTATTCTTAAGTTCCCCTCTCAACCATATAGTTATACCTTCTCAATACAGGACTAAATCTACTTTATTACATCAATCGTAATTCCATTACGAAATATTCATTATTTATTCGGTTTAAAACATCCTGAAACGTTGTCCGATACCATTTGCTAGTGTCTATTGTTGCAGTCTTCTAGTTCGCTTAAATCGTTCATCGTTGTGTCCAGGCTTCTAATGGTTTCTTTAAACATTTCAACATTTTTATGAGTATTGAGGAGTTAGCTCGATGCCTCAGCCCCCAACCTGAGGGCGAGGGCCACTTTATTTGGAGTTAGTTATTGAGAATATCGACTTGAAATTTTGACATACGACTTATACGAAATATACAATGGAAAATTCTCCAAAAATTTCTTCTTCGTCAACATGACTTTTTCCACATTGTAATAGAAGGATCCTGTCTCTGTCGCCAAATGTTAAAAACTTCAGAAATATATACTCAGTAATCAGTAATTGAGGATAAAGTATAGTATGCTACTCGCGTATATAGCTGTTATTCAATCGGAAATTTGGGTCTCTCGTTCGTATCCTAGGGCCGTATTCATAGTTCGTACCTGAGGGTGAGTGATAGTTGATGTCACCTTTAAAGCTAGAGTATTCATAAGGGCGATAAAAACTCACACTCGCCCTCAAGGGCGAACTATGAATACGAGACCTAAACTCAATCTCGTGAATAATAACTATCATTAAACACACGTTATAAAGGGTGTCCCAAAATTAACGCAAGATTTGAATTGCCGCCATTTGTGCAATGAAGTGTTGGCAACCCTGAAAATAAAGCAATTTGACAGCTAACAGTATAGGGTTATTAAAAATGGAGCGTTACACGATAGAACAACGAGTCTTCATTATTAAAGAATATTTCAAAAATAGTGAAAGCTTGGCGGCTGCAGTTCGAAAATTTCATACAAAATATGGTCGGAATAGTGTTTTAACTTCGTCAACTGTGAAGAGATTAATTGAAAAATTCATGGAGACTGGATCCGTTGGAGACGCCAAACACACTGGTCGTCCAAAAACAGCCGTTCAAATGTGAATGTCGAAGCAGTGCGTGAGAGTGTTGCTGACAATCCAGGAGCCTCAATTCGACGTCGTGGACAAGAATTGCAAATTTCAAGAACCTCTCTACAGCGTATACTCACCAAAGATCTGTGTCTTCACGCTTACAAAATTCAATTAACACAACAATTGAAGCCTAATGAACATGGACAGAGAAGAGAGTTCGTTGAATGGATTATTGAACATCAACAAATGCACCCTGATTTTTCGAGCAAAATCATCCTAAGCGATGAAGCACATTTTCATCTTGATGGCTTTGTCAATCGCCAAAATTGCCGCATTTGGGATTCGGAGAACTCACATGTGATTGTCGAAAACAAATGCATCCACAACGCGTGACTGTATGGTGTTCATACTCTGCATGAGACATTTCCAGGTCGTGTACTCTCTCGTTTCGGTGATCAAAATTGGCCTCCTAGATCGTGTGATTTAACACCATTAGACTTCTTTTATGGGGTTATTTGAATTCACAAGTCTATGTCAACAAGCCCACAACCACCCGTGCATTAAAGGAGGAGATTCAACGCTGCATCAACGAAATTCAGCCACATTTATGCAGAATGGTCATGGAAAATTTCAACAAAAGAGTGCGCATGTGCATGCAAAGCCGTGGAGGCCATTTGTCCGATGTGTTATTCCATACATAACCCTATCCTATGTACTTTACGAGTCAATAAAAATATAAATATCAAAAGACTAAAAACGGCGTTTTCTATTCAATTCAAATCTTGCGTTAATTTTGGGAACCCTTCAGTACACTATTTTACAAAATTCACTTTTTTCAACTGGTTTCAAATACGGTACCAATAAAATAAGATAACCTCACTTTGATAAGTTCTCTTTGGATTCTTCATCAGATTCGTATTCTTCCATTTTCGTTCTTTTATACTCTTCTACAATTTCATAGGGGTGTTTCGATCGAGAATTTCATGTCATCTGCGTAGGGTTTAATCTTTCCTTTAGGCGGTTTACTAAGTTTTTTTAATTTCGACTCTAAATCGCCAAAAACGCTTTCAGGGCCAATCTGGATGGTATGTCCACGTGTTATTTCAGAAAGCAGTCTCAACGCACTTTGCACCTTTTCCATTGGTAGACTTTTAGACGCACGTGCACTTCCTGGAGTTTTTTCCAAATTGTAATCCACAGATTGTTTTGTTATTTCAGGCTCGATAGGCATTGATATTCTCGAATACTCATCTTCCTCCATGTCGAATGTTTTGTTTGTTGTTTTATTGAATATCTCAATGCACTTTTGAAGTACTAATTTGCGTGATCTGTCAGTTCTGACATGTATTATTATATGGCTACTGCGTAATTTGCATTGCCTCTGATAGTCAAATAGCACTGAGGCAACTGATGGCCGTTGATTGAAAGCTATTTGGAGCTCTTAAAAATCCTTCACAACTCTGGTGAAGTACGTTGAGCAAGTTCTTATATGTCTACTTGCCCACCAGAACATTGAGGGAAATCAGAAAGCTGACGCCCTTGCAAAAGAGGAGCAAACAATCCCTTCGCCGGACCCGTCCCAAGTAGCAATTTAATGTTGCTTCGACGTATATAAAGAAGTCGCGAAACCAAACTGAGTTTCTTCGCAGACCTCAAAACAACATTTTCACAACCATGATTTCCACCAGTTTAGTTAATCATTTTCGGGTTTTTACAACGTCGTGCTGCAACTACAGTTATCAGATTTACGTTTTCTGAACGTAGCGAAATTTATTTTATGCAACTAATTCACACATGCGCCATCTGCGGAAACCAAGTTCATTCCACATAATATGACGTTGAGATAGTTATAATTGCTAACAGATAATTACCGATGGCCATCATGTAAATATTTCAACTTGTACCGCCATGTCGATTTGTTATCGATCTTATGTATAGAAGTTGCCTATGTTTTTCATAAGTTCAAACACTCACTAAACGATATTTTGAAAATTTTCACAAAGAATATTTAAATAAAGACTTCAAAATCATTTGTTTTCGTTTTTTACGCCCCAAAGGTCAGTGACTAATTCTGAAAACATAGCGTAGCGTAGTTTCGTAGTTTAGTTGACCAAAAACTGCACTAATTTTTAACGTTGGGTTACTGGACAATCAGTATAATACCCAAATTGCGACTCTAGTTGCCTATAGGACCGAAGCTTAACAGTTGGCCAGGTTTGTTCACCCCGTCAAATGAAGTTTATAAAATGTCAATATGATTTGTTTACAATTTATTTAAAAACTGGAGCTGATTGAACTGTTCGTTTTAATGAGAAATCGATCAAAAATTTTGTCCTATCCTAGTCTTTATGGGTTGAAGAATTGAAATAGAAATCAATAGAAAATCTCAACTGGTTATAGTTGAGTCTAACAACGTTGTCTTTGAATTGAGACAAGTTATAGAAAACTAAAGTTGTCTAATTAACGCTATAAGAACCTCGATCCTAATCCCATAATAATAACTACTTCGTATGCAGTTACTTCAACGTTGTCGCTACGACTAGTGCAACTATAGTCGTGTTCGACGTCACGACTACGTTGTGAGGGGTTTTCAATGCGACGTTTCAAGAACGACTAATTCCTAAACCAATGACAAAGTTAATGTTAGTCAATAATGTGGTTGTCGTCGTTAAAATGCTACTTGGGCTTGACCCATAATTGTTAATGCGGAAAGGGCCATATATGAAATAAAGAGAGGAACACTCTTGGTGGATCAACCACATCAGATCAATAGCAAACGAAAATTTCAATTGAACATTCAAAAGAGTAGGCTCAACAAACTGCATCTTCATCAAAAAACGAGTTGAGGCGCTTACTGGGCTTACTTTGATATCTATAGAATAGTCCAACAAAACAGCTGTTGGCTGGCAGTTGATGTACACAATCAATTTTGAAATTCGGCGATCTGCTATTTACAGAATATATCATGCAACTAGCTACAAACCACCAAAGGCATACATAAATCGAAAATAGTGAAATTTGAAGAGTAGCACAATGAATCACTTCCAAATTCATTAATGAAATACGTTTGCTTACTTTTTAAACCAGCAGCCATATAGAAACAGCTGATCGTTACAGATCGTTAGATTACCCTATTGGCGTAAACCAGACTTACTCTTCTGTGTAGCAAGACGCCAGCCGACATAAGAGCAAAGTCTTCTAGAAATTTTTCTTAGCCAAATATAGCTCTAGTAAAGATATCGTACAAAAGACCCATTGGTCGTTGTCCAGAAAGGAAGAAACCGTGCCAATCTACAATCTATTGGAATACGATACAATAATATCGATGAACGTGTGCATCGAAGTTTTTTGATATCACATGAAAACATAGACTTATATTTCTATGTCTATGCATGAAAATAATCAATTACTGTCAGCTTTCTTGAGTTACCAATTCGTCATAAACTTCTCTATGTCTTCAGAACTACCTCCTTGTTCTTGTAAATCAGGAGAGGAATGCATATGTGAAAAAACTTTCGAAGATAAGAAGCTGTGGGCTGAAATTTGTCGCTTATTCGATGAAGAAAAAAAAGAACGTCCAAGCTTATATCCAGAAGCAGAAAAAAAATTCAGATGCACCTCCTCGTGAGTAATAATTTTAGGCGAGGTTTGTTTTCTTATCACATTTTTTTAGACCCTATGGTGGACTTTTTGGAATCTGATATGACTCCTATATTGGCAGATGCAATGTTAGATTGTTTGAAAGAGGCGGAAAAGCAGAATTGTCTTGATGTAAGTCAGTGACTGTTAACCCCAATGAAATTATTTATGTTAAGTTGACACACCGTACCTTCTTGGGATGAAGTATGGAACCATCTTTTGTACGAAGGGGACGATCATTATAAAGTTATCAGAGAAAGTGAAATGGCGCAAAATGCATCTAATGTACCTTCAAATTTTGTTGATAATTCACTTTCGATTGAACCGGAAATACCCTCACCTTTTCTAATTTATATGGGACCCTCTGTATATCTTGCAAATGTAAAGAGCTTGAGATTTCGAATGCGCACATACTGGTTTTAGTATGAAAACTCTTTATGAACGAGGAATAATTTATTACTGAAAAACTTTTTGGGTTTTCACTCCCAGTCTCTGAAACAGTAATAATTAAAAAAAAATGTAATTAAACCAAAAAAGTTTTTTAGAAATGCAGAATTCTCCCCGATTATATTTTAATCCATATAAGGAATAACTTACTTTTACTTCTTCGAATTTTTTCACTGCTAACTAAGGATAATAATACTTCAAACAATATGTAGTAACAGTTATTTATTCAACTAGGTTCTTAAAGACAGTGAATAATGGTTAAGATCTTTTAATAATCTCACTGCTACTTCAACTTCTATGCTTCAACGTTACGAACCGTTGAAGAAAGTATAAACGTCTTTAGGGGAGACCCTCCGAAGATACAAATACTGATCTCTATAAATTTAACTATTTTTGAGAAATATGTTTTCCAGAGACAAAGAACTGCCTTTGACCCTATTGATCATATTGCATTGTACCTTTGGACGCACAATCCCGACTTTCCCGAAAGGCTGAATAAATATGAGAACATACATGATGTCGAATGGGTGCAGAAATATTTGGAGACTAAGTGAGACACTACTTTCTGAATTCTTAGAATAGTTATTTTCCTTGCCAGTTCACGGAGTGATGAAAAATTATATTTTCTTTCGGGTACCTATCTTATGAAAACAAGATGAAACAGAAGTGAAATACATGGTTGAAGTAATATCAGACTTGATATTAGGTAGGTACTACCAATAACCCAAAATGAAAACGCTGTAATCCGGAATTTGTATAATGGCCACATTTTCTGGCAATAAAATTCGGTGTTTCTCTTCAATCTTTAAGCCGCAACCTCATCAAACTTCCACTTTTCACGCTTCTCAAATGGAATTAAATACTATTTTTTTTATCTGAGACAGACCACGAAGGGTCAGGCCTAAGTACTAGTGTACCATGGGATCGTTGAAAAGCTCTGGAGAATCTCACTCACGCTTTTGGTGACCAAAACAACATTTTTGGACGTGCTACGTATGTATACCATACATATAATTTCGCATTAATAAATTATTGCGTAACTGACAACCTGATATTTCGTGGCAATGGCATGAAGAATGACACTATCGGACACAAACATTTGACAGCTTATTTCATCTGAATTCTCAGTCGTTATCTTGTTGCTGTGGTGACGATCAAAGACGGGATCCTTCCCGATCTAGATCGAGAAGTACGTACATTTCGAATTAGGCCGGAAAATGCTACTTTCTTAAAGAAAAAGCGTCCAGGAAGTGAGTGGGACAACCCAGACAGTTGCCGAAAAAACTTTTTCATTTGAAAATAAAAAAGAGAGAAAAAGAAGAAATAAATTTTTATAAGAATGTATAATAATTTCCTCTGAAACTTCAATTAATCTGGAGGGAAAAGTGCAAAACTTCGAAAATGAACAATAGTTGAACAAAATTAAGAAATATTAAACTAACAATATTTTATAGAAAACTACGAATTCAATGAATCATTTATAGGTACTAGCTAACGGCTAACGTTGCGTTACCATTAATCTACATTATTTTTCGAAAAAAATAGTTTTCTAATCTTCTGGTTTGATGTTTCTGCGTCTGTCAAATCCAGAGTGTTGATCCCTGTGACAGCTCTGATGGTAGAAATTGGAACTTTTTTTAACAATCGAGGTGTCATGGGCTCTCTGGATTGAATCCTCAACATCTTATCTCAAATTGTAGAATCATTTATAGCTCAGTTTCCATTTAAGTAGTATTGACTTAATTCTGATGACTACTTGCATTTACCTCCTGCATTGCTAATGCATTATTTTTTTTACAGTCCCAGGCCATTCTTTCCCTTTCACCTTATTTGGAGTGAAGAGTTTGCTGCAATTAAAATCCAATCATACCTCAGAGGCTACTGGGTACGAAGGGAAGAAGATGTTCAAGAAATCAGAAAATTTTGGAAGGTATTATTTGTTTTCCTTTGCTATCACGGTTAAAACATATACTTATTAACTTCTATACCGCTAATATGAATCCACTTCTCTATTACAAATTGAAGCAGCGATCACGTGGTACAATGGCCCCATGAATTCACCGCATAGGCGCCAAAACATAACCTCGAATAGTTTAAATTATGACTTGTCAAATGAAAACAACTGAAAGTCATAACCTCAATTTTTCACGTCTTATCAAATTTCGAGTTTGCACATGTGCAGATGATTGAAGGGGCTATTCGAAATGGTAACTAGATTGCTTCAACTTTCATTTCACGTCAGCAGAGTTTTATTTATAATAATAGTCCATTCACGGAAGTTTGAGCCGTTGGTTGACCATGACAATTTGGCAAATTCCACTGTGTATATTGAAATTTTAGGTTATGTTGTTAATTTTCTTGTCAGATTGATACACAATGTTGTCCATATTGCATAGAGTTCTTTGATAACTCGCAAGCTCGTCGGGCGAGGCCGGGTACATTTGGCAACGTTGACTTTATTTTACGTTATGACAGCAAATACTGCCAACTTCAAATAAATAAACAAATGCCTACTATGCGCTCAAACTTTCGTGAACGGACCATAGGTATATGGGTAAAAACTATCCAATTTGTCAAAGTGATGTTTCCGTTATAGCAATGTAGGGTTAGATAGTTTATAGTAATTCCGTCGTTTTCAAATTTTATCGGAAGATTTTTTTTGTTCTATCTAAAGATTTATGAAAAGTCATAAGAACATGACATTCTTCAGAGATCTGTCTTTTACCGGTTTATTCTGATATTTTCAAATTGGTAAGAGCCATCCTCGGTGGTTCTAACCACCACGATTATGTCCTCACAATATCTGAAGATTTTCGCAATCCCAGATATTTTCAATAGGATCAGGAGATAGAGAGGGTCAAGACAAGGCATAACAGCACCATTTTGTACAAAAATGACTTGGATGACCATTCATACGAATGCGCACATTATATGATATGATAAGACAATATACTGACACTGAACCATTGGCCTTATCTTTCTATGAATTCGATGAACGCATGATTCTCAAATACCCATTCTTTATGAGAATGGCTGATGCAAAATCCATTTGAGTATTTCAGAACTGAAATCCATAATAATTAATTATAATATATTGAATAGTGCCTTCGAGATATTTTTTTCTATACATGTTGTGCCAAACTGATTCATAGGGCCGTGTTCATAGTCATCCCTCAAAATGAGGGTGAGTGTGAGTGACAGATCGCCCAGTAGCTGTAGCCCCTTCATAAGGCATAGTCAGTGAGTGGAGTGCGACTTTTGCCAGCCTCAACTCGAGGGAAGGCGCTAGCACCCATGAAATGAGTATGCTTTATGAAACAGCTATAGCAACTCAAAGAAGATTTGACACTCACACTCACCCTAACCTTGAGATATGACTATGAAAAAGGCCCTTATGGAATGATACTTCATTAGATATTATAACTTTTTCAGAAGACACAATGTACTATAAAATTCATTCTTCTTTCAGCAACTCAAAGAAGAAGCTCGAGGATCAGGAACTTCAATTTCAAGGCGGTTCTACGCAATGGATTGAAAGTGATAGCAATAACTTTTATTTTTTAGGTAATACTAATTTTATGTAATAATAACATACAATTGTCAGTCGATAAACTTTTATTCAGTATAGAATACATATGCATTATCATCGTATGTCTTTGTGTCAGGTTTTTTACGTACAAGACTTTTCCGCAATATAATACAATCGTGAAATTCAATATGCTGTTCAGCTAAAACTTTTCACGAATTTCATCACAATTTCCCTACAAGCACAATATGTTCCTGTTACGATTCCAGTAAATCCTATTATTAGGATGACAATATTCTTAATGATACAAAAATATCCAATGTCCTCATAGAATGTGACGAGCTCCAACAATGGCGGAAAAACCAAAGCAAGGGAGGTACCCCCAATTGCTCCGACAAGGGAAATGAATCCCCAAGGTATGGTATAGTTTCTGCAAGTATATCTGAAAAGTTAATTACTAATGTCTTGTTGTGAGAAAGAACTTTTCGCTTCTTACATGCAATCGCCGACAAAAACGTCTTGAAAAGAACTTCAACCCAGTATTGATATCTAAATGGTCCAAATCTTCTATATACCCAAGGAAACATGATCATAAATGCGACATACATTTGCAGAAGGTAAGTGACGGCCACGGATATTGCTATAAGAATCACTACTGCCTGAGCCAAACTGAAAAATTAAAGCTTGTTGGAACTCAGTAAACACAGACTTCCTGGCGATATCGCCGAGAGGTTACAATGAGACATCCATGCGAACTCCTATTGCGACATCCTATAGATGTCACAAATATAACCAGAATAAGATATTCGCATTGCGACTTCCTGGCAATATCGCTGAGAGGTTACAATCCGACAACCATGCGAACTCCTATTGCGACATCCTACAGATGTCACAAATACATATAACCAGAATAAGATATTCGCATTGCGACTCCCTGGCGAGATCGCCGAGAGGTTACAATCGGATATCTATGCTAACTCCTATTGCGACATCCCATAGATGTCACAAATATTACCAAAAGATATTCGCATTATGACTTCTTATAGAGGTTGCAACGGGACAAGAATAAGATATTCACATTGCGACATCTTATAGAGGTCGCAAAGATATCCCATCATGAGTTCTCCACTTGGGAAAATTGCAGGCTCAACCAAGAGTATTAAACCTCCATAAATTAAGTGTTTTGATTCGGGAGATTGTAGTGAAAAAAAGTTTTTTGAGAATTGATATTATCATATTCATCATTGTGTTTAACTATACCCAGTGGTATCATGATTATTTTCGATACATTCAAAATTTTTCTGCAAATCGAGTATTCGATATGGAAATACTATATCACAGAAAATTCCGTACGAAAACTGATTAATTTGGACCAGTTTAAAAAAACAAACTATTTATAGTCCGTTCACGAAAGGTTGAGCCGTCGGTTGGCCATGGAAATTTGGCATATTCCACTGTGTATATTAAAATTTAGGTTATGTTCTTGTCAGATTGATACGCAATGTTGACAATATTGCATAGAGTTGTCTGATAACTCGCAATCTCGTCGAACGAGGCCGGTTACATTCGGCAACGTTGACTTTATTTTACGTTATGACAGCAAATACTGCCAACTTCAGATAAATAAAAAAACGCCTACTATGTGCTCAACCTTTCGTGAACGGACTATACTTGAAATTATAGCGAACTTCGGAGAAAACAATATCTATTTGATCGGATGGTTTAATAAATTTTATGGATACTGTGAATTATCAAAATGATAAGATTTCTCATTTTGTTCCGAATGGGAGGTCCCTGGGATATTCCCAAAAATCTCGCAATGGGAGGTTTATAGGATATTCTCAAAAAGATCACAATGCGGAGGTTAATGGGAGGTTTTTATACTTGTCAAAATGAGAGGTTTATGCGAATATCCCGTTGATCTCCACAATGCGAGCAGTTTGAGAATTTCCACAGGGGATATCTTTGAGAGCTCACTGGGAATATCCCTGAGGCGGAAATTTGGAGGAGATATAGAGTTTCCAGCAACCTCGCAGGGACATCACAATATCTCCCGAGAATATATCGCTGGGATATCAATGCGACGTCTTTGTGTTGGCTGGGAAATCCCTTGTTGACATTCCTGTTCAATAAGATTCGATAGTTCATAAGTTATTCAACGCTTTTAAATAGTTAAAGTTCACCAGTGGTTGTTCGTTCAACGATAATAAGAGGGGTACAGCGGCCGAACATTAAGCCTCAAGGTTTGTTCCAACAGCTCACTTTTGGACGGTAATTTGACGGTCACGAAACTGTTAGTAATCGATCTTATGCGCATGTCTACACTTTGACCGTACAAGAACCGACGAAGATGTTTGGAAGGGTTGGAACGAATTTTTGACTGTTGGTTGACCATACCATATGCGTTAGATGGAACCATAGATAAATAAAGTTTATTTATCTACCAATAAATGAATTGAATACTCACTATGATCCTCGTTTATTGTTTGATTCATTTTGTTTTTCAGAAAATAAGTATATAGCAGAGACTCTGATTTATAGGTACTTTCACCGGCTTGTATCGCAAAGAGAAGACAAAATGGTTCCATCCATAAATAAAGTTTATTTATCTATGGATGGAACCATTTTGTTTTCTCTTTGCGATACAAGCCGGTGAAAGTACCTATAAATCAGAGTCTCTGCTATATACTTATTTTCTGAAAAACAAAATGAATCAAACAATAAACGAGGATCATAGTGAGTATTCGATTAGTTTTTCAACTAATTTCTGCTTTATTTAAATAGGTTACCAAGAATATATAATTTATGCTTCCAGAACACAAACCCCTTACCGATAGAAATTTCTGATCGAATATGGGAAAACGGATAACAAAATTGTACTTTACAAACAAATTATTTGGAATTGTGTGCTTATTCCAGAGACACTGCTTGCTGTTTACATAGAGAAAGAATTTGTTCTATGGCTGTTTAATCTGAAACACGTGCTTACTCTTACTGTGACGGTCTTTTAAATCAAAAGCACACAGGACTGCGCATGACAGTCCAAACAGTACTTGCTCCAGACAGAGCCGGACCGTGGGGGTGGCGAAGGAGGCATTTGCCACGGGCGCAAACGACCTAGGGGCGCAAAATGTAAAAAATGATATATTCCATTTCAAATGAAAATGACTATAAGCCCTTTATTTCAGAGTGGCGTATTCATTCATCCATTTATTTTTTGTTGTCTTCATATTTTAATACTTTCTTTAATGTTTATACAGGGTGTCCGGCCGATTGACTACAATGAATTTTTTGTAGATTCCTCAAACCTGTGGCTATCCAAAAATACCTCGTGTATATAATACCATTCTTTGTTGTTCTCGAGTTATGATTTTTTGAGTGTTTTTTCAATGTATTTTGTCGCTAAGGTTTGAAAAATTCATATATTCCTATGCAGTGAGTATTTTGCACTTTATAATTTTTCAACATGGTAGTCCTGAATGTTGCTTTGATAAAAAAATTATTTAGCTTTCTGGAATTACTGCCAAAAAAAGGCTTGAGAGCTAGAACTAATGTTTTTAGTAAGATGTACTCAAACATTCATTTTCGATGGAAAATGTTAATATTCGTGAGAATTGCTAGTTGTGAAATTAACTGTTTTTTGGGATAGAAAATTAAAGACCATAATACTGAAAAATTACTATTCACTTCAATAAATTTTCGAAATCTGTGACTTCAATTTGATTACATTGTCGACAACGTAAACAGTAACGAGCCAATTGCCTGAAGCTATTCGAATATTCTTGATTTATTTTTCTTTCCGCTTCTGAAAGGTTTCAACTCAATTCTGTTTCGTTGGTAATTCCCTTCACGTACACTAGCTATTTGTAAAATCTCCAAATAAAAAATTCATGGGATTGAGGTCTGGTAAACGCGCAGGCTATTCGATCAGCCTTGCACGCCCAATCCATCTTTCTGGATTTTTTTGTTTGGAGATTCACAAAGTGCCAATATGCGTGAAGGGAACCAACAACGAAACAGAAACAAAAATAAAAATAAATCAAGAATATTCGAGTAGCTGCAAGCAATTGACACGTCACCTTTCGGTACGTTGTCGATAATGTATTCAAATTGGAGGCACAGATTTTGCACATTTATTGAAGCGAAAGGTGATTTTTCCATATTATGTATTTTATCCTATCCTAAAAAGGGTAATTTCACAACAATTTTGACGAATGTTGACATCTTTAATCAGTGGTGTGGACCAAAATTATTTAATAAAGACACGAGCTACAGTTGTTTCACGAGAATTTCAATTAAAATCAAATTGAAATCCCTTTTTAAGTTTAATCTACCATAAATGATAAAAAGAATAAAAACCACTTCTATCGGGTTTCAATGATTTTATGCCTTCCGCAGATTACAACAAAAAAAGTCCGATTAAGTACCTTTTTTTTCCTATGACTTTTGTAGCTTAGTATTCCGCAAAGTTTCTGAACTTAACTAAAAGCTGAAAAATCCTCTTTATATTTCTAAATCGAAAGTAAATATTTGAGTACATCCTACGAAAAACTGTTCTAGTTTTCAAACCTTTTTTGGGTAACTTACAGTAATTTCCGGAAGCTATATTTTTTTATTGAAGCGACATTCAAAATGGCTATGTTGAAAAAATTTAAATTGCAAAATCCTCACTGCATAGAAATATATGAATTGTTCAATCCAAGGTGGCAAAATACATTTAAAAAAACACTCACAAAATTATTACCCAAGAACTAGAAAATATCGCAATATACAGGGTGTCCCATTACTCGACGTCAACCCGGAACCGGGTAAAAAGGCAAGTAATGCTGGTTGTCAGAAAAATATAAAGAAAAATCTAAGTTGCATGATTTCAAAATAATGCGCATTTAAAGAAACACGCAAAATTCCACAGTCTTTTCGCAGTCTTTCGCTCCTGTTGCCACAAATATCAACTTTTTCCAACTTTTTTCTTTGCTGTGTAACCTTGAATAATGCTTGTCTAAACTGTAATCAAAATTTTGATACCAGCTGCTCTAGGTTTCATAAAATAGGGCTCACTTCTCAGAAAAAAAATTCAAAATAAACAATTGCCTAGTTTCAACTGACTGTATTGAAAAAAAAATGTACTACGTAGGTTTGGCATGTTTTTTCAAAAGTTGGCGCATTTAGTAAGGATTCCGAAATGGTATAATACTTGTTTAATTGTAGCTGCCGTAGTTCAAATTTATTTTCGTTTGCCTTTGAATACACTTTTTCGTTAACTGCTTCCCAGTAATAAAGTCCAATGAATTCAAGTCCGGCGGTGAACGGGCCGGCCACGAGATTGGACCAGAACGTCTGATCCATCTTCCGGGAAAAAATGTTACCAGAAAAAAAAATTTTCAGAGGAATTTCTCCGGAAAAATTTTTTCTGGAAAAATTATTTTCTCTGGAATTTTTTTTTTGATAACATTTTTTCCCGGAACATGGATCAGATGTTCTGATCCAATCTCGTGGCCGGCCCGTTCACCGGACTTGAATACATTGGACTTTATTACTGGGAAGCAGTTAACGAAAAAGTGTATTCAAAGGCAAACGAAAATAAATTTGAACTACGGCAGCTACAATTAAACAAGTATTATACCATTTCGGAATCCTTACTAAATGCGCCAACTTTTGAAAAAACATGCCAAACCTACGTAGTACATTTTTTTTTTCAATACAGTCAGTTGAAACTAGGCAATTGTTTATTTTGAATATTTTTTCTGAGAAGTGAGCCCTATTTTTATGAAACCTAGAGCAGCTGGTATTAAAATTTTGATTACAGTTTAGACAAGCATTATTCAAGGTTACACAGCAAAGAAAAAAGTTGGAAAAAGTTGATATTTGTGGCAACAGGAGCGAAAGACTGTCACAGGGTGTGGAATTTGCGTGTTTTTTTAAATGCGCATTATTTTAAAATCATGCAACTTAGATTTTTTTTTATATTTTTCTGACAACCAGCATTACTTGCCTCTTCACCCGGTCCCGGGTTGACGTCGAGTAATGGGACACCCTGTATACATGGGGTATTTTTGGATAGCCACAGATCTGAGGAATCTAAAAAAAATTTATTGACGTCAATCGACTGGACACCCTGTATATACAGTATACTTATAGTATTTTGAGAATAAATAACAATTTTTTTTATCGTTTTTATTCATTACCTTTTGAGAAATATGGGAGATTATTTTGAATAAAAAGTTCTTCGAAATATAATCAATAAATGTCAATTAGGTATGAAAAACATGTATTTATTGAAAAATGAATTTCTTCAAGGGCGCATTTTGAAAGTTTGCCACAGGCGCTAGAATCCTAGTTCCGGCTCTGGCTCCAGACCAGGGATCGAAATGACGATCACCAAACCGTTCCACTCACGGTCCCGAAGCAGGATGGAACAAAAACGAAACCGTTCTCAAACGATACATTTTCAGTTGGAACACATTTTTATCTATTGCGCAGAATCCTGACGATCATTGTACGGTCAATTCTTGAGTTGGAACAAACCTTCAGTTACACTCAGTCACTTCCGCTGCCCCTCGCGCTTCCTGAAATAATTTCCGAAATACTTCAAAGGCAGTGAGCATTTACAATCTGCTGCATCATTTCTTTTGCAACCAAGTTGAATGTAATCAATTACTGCCGCTCGCGCTGCCGGTCCTTTAACTTGCTTACGAAAACCGCCTATTTAAGGAGCGTAAGGCAGCGTGAGTGGCAGCGGCAGGAGCAGGAGAAGTGTAGTGATTACATTCTCGTGCTGCCCACTTGTTCTATTACCTGCTCCCTGCCGAGGAAATGAGTTCAGTGTAATAGAGGTGTTAAACATACTTTTGACAATGTGTGGAGGTCTTTTGCCACCGAAACGGATGGTGAATGGTAGGTAAACAATTTTTATTGATACACCAACTATTTTTTTTGTAGTCCTCTGTTGAGTAAGTGGAATTTAAGGTCGTAAAAATTAATCGTATAAAATTTCTTACATTTCAGTTTTCGCAGGGAGATTCAGAGTGACACTTGCTTTTATATCCTCGCCCCATTTCACGTAGGAACTTGTTCCTACCAAAGCATTCAACATAACGACAATGGTCATTCCAAGATTCATGACTCCATACCAACAGTCGAAATGTTTCGGATTCTTCATTTCGTTATACATTGGGAGAATCTGAAAAAAAATTATCTATCTGTCATGTATACATGGTCTGTTTAACTTTTCATATTCTGCAATGTGGAACAGTTAATTATAGCTGAAAAGTGCTCATGTCAAATTAGCTAACCAATCTGACTCACAACTGACTTAATCCACGACTATTGTGTAATCTTCCCATTATACCTCTGTATGCTCGGCCATAATAATTATAATGCGCCATTACCCACTTGATGTAGCTTAACGATTATATTGTTGAAAATGATTTTTCTTCAGTATCCTGAAGTTGCCAACTAACAAATAGGGTATACCTTTTCAATCGAGGGTCAAATCAATTAAATGAACTTTTATTACAAAATCACGGTTAAAAACTTCAAAAAATATATTCAATAGCCAAGGATAGACTTTAGTATGCTACTAGCGTATAAAGGCTGTAATTCACTCGGCAATTTGAGCAACTTCACTTCGTGAATAGACCCGGCCTGGGTGTCAATTCTCGGGATCACTCGCTCACGAACGTATACGTTCGTGAGTGAGTATAATCGAAGAAATAATTCGAAACAAGTAAATTTCTGAGCACATATAAGTGTACATTCCAACTTCCAACTGAAGTGATTTCGGAAATTTTTCAGTGAAATAGAGAGCTAGGAATAAAAGCTATCATTGTACACTCGTTGTATAATATACTAAGTGTGTTAAATGAAAATATACATTACCAATCCAATAGCTTCAAATGAAAATAATGCAGTCCCAAAGAAAAGTGGTATTCTGTTCCATTCAGCAACCCAAGGTAATCTAGAAGGATCTGGCATGTCCAAAAAGTTGTAGTAAAGGGTGATCAGTATTCCTGCCAATGTGAGTGCATTAGCAACGAGTGATGCGGGAACCAGAACCCTCAGATTGTTAAGCAAAGACAGGAGCCAAATGGGCACAAAGGTGAATAATATCAGAATCCTCACATGGAATTGGTGGATACCATAAATGTCTAGCATCTGAAACATGATTTATTGATAAATGTACATTCTTCTTCTCCAAGGTTCGGTATATTATATGTTCTGTGGGTTCGGTCTAGTAGTAATAAAGTCGCGTTCAGTGGCGGCTCGTGAGATCAGAGGAGCCCCGAACCAACAGAATAATTTATTTCGTACTGGGCTTCCTGTCAGCCACTGGCATTTATTATACCATTCTACGCAGAACGAACGATTATGAACAGAATTAATAATTAAATTTGGCATTGCTGGTCGAGGTACTTGAGTTTTGAAAATGTTATCATCGTAAGCCATTTTACTGAAATGAAATCTACAGGATCCTGCATTTCTTTAAGTTCACTACTTGCATTATAATTCTCACTTCTCGTTTCCGTTTCCATCTTTCTTGATAAAATATTGAAATTTTACCTGCAAACTTTCCCGAAAAATGTCACAATACCACAAATCGCAAGCTGCCAGGACTAATACTTCGTTAATAAAAAGGTAGAGAATCCAAACAAAAGCTGATCTCTATCCACGATCTCCGGGGTTGATTTGGGCCGATCGGATGTTCAATTTCGGCTAAGCTCGTTTGCCTAATAGCGAAAATAATGCCGCGGAGCCAGGACTCCGACATGTGATCTACAGCTTGAATTTTGAGTGGTTCACGCACCGTTCATTTGAATAAGTTTGAAATGTTACATTCTAACGAATCTTTCGCTAATGCCGTATGCATCGTTGTTCTAAGCAAAGCTTAAGCCTTTAAGTGACGTTTCCTAATAAAACGTCATTTCAGGGATTAAGCATTACTTAGACGACGTGCGGTACGGGTATAAGCGGTCTGTTTGTCGTTACGCTGTATTGTGTGTTGCGGGTAATGTATCTGTTTATTACTTGAGATTTGGATAGTAGATAAAATGATGGAAATAATACAGATATAGAAATGTGATTTTTATTTAAGTTTAATTGAATAAAATGCAGTGAAATTAGGAGAGGTCCGGCCTCCTCTGCCTCCTCTGAGCAGCCGCAACTTGTTTGCATTGTTTCGATCCAAGAAACCATCAACTTTGGATTATATGAGAGCCAATTTTTGAGACCCCATTGATGTCATAGGGCCAAACTGATTGGAAAAGTAGTGAAAAACGAAACTGATCAGATAGGACATAGGATGGCTCCCTAGGTTTCTCAAGAAATAAACAACCTTTGTTCTGAAAATGAGATGAATATGTTCCTCTATTTCAACTGCAATATATTTAAAAAAAAAGTGTTCGTTATTTTTGCTCTATGTAAGATGAGTAAAATAGGGAAAATGAGAAAAAACTAAATTTATCGATTATAGAGAGAGAGAGAGAACTGTTCTTGATTATCATAGACAAGAGCCATCGACCTGCGGTCTTACAGCTCAGTATCAGTACATCAATATTTTACCAAATAATAATAATATTAATATACATGCAGAGTGTACTTGATTATATGTTCTCCACAACTGAATCTGAATTCATTTGTCCCAAAAAGAGGTACTAATACGGAGTAATAGTCCGTATTAATTCCGATAATATTTCTATTTTGTATTATTAGTCAATGTTATGGACTTGAAAAATAACCAAATAATGATTATAAAACAATGTCAAGATTTGAAAGGGTGAAACGGGTGAATAAACTCAAAAGAATACAAGATACCTTCTCCAAACTGTCTCCCATGAATACTAAGTAGACACAGCAAAATCCAACTTCGGTAATGATTAAAAGAGCGTTAACCATTCTCTTCATAAAGAAACAGAGAGGTCTGGTTCTTTCGGGACCGTCCATAAAACCCACCATCACTGTTTCTGCATAGTCAGGCTTCACGTTGTAGTCGTGGTTGTAAGCAACTTGATCAGCTGCTGTTACCTGAAAATATCATTCAATTGGACCTGGAGGATGCTCAGAGTAAGTAAAGAATATAAAGGAGGAAACGCAGGGTTCTGGCACACTTCTATAGGCGAATTTTATCGATGTAACCACAGCTTACCATAGTTACATAGTTACGTGTAGTTGACAGTTAATACACATATTTTCTGTCAACTCACGTACTATGTAACTATGTTACTATGGTAAGCTGTAACTACACCTTGCCATAATTCGCCTTTTGTGTGCCAGGGGGACCTTCCCGTCCTTCCCTATCTACTTCAGTGGTCGGCATATTCATTGATTTTGATTTTAACCTACTTAAGGAATTTTTTGGTATAGCTACAGCTTGTTGTGTAAGAAATGAATGATTTTGGTTTTTGGCTTAAAGGTACTATGATAAATTCCCACACAAAAGACAACTGGTTGTCCCGATTCGCATAAGCTTAAATAGTCCCTGAAGGGCTGAAGCATTGTTCCAGTGCCAGTGCTAACAAAGAAGTCAGGAACTAGAGAAAGAAAGTCTGAAACTTCTTAATTTATTACTACAACACCAATAAAGAAGAACTAGTGCATTCTGAAATTGGAGTATTACAATGTACTTCATCATTGAACATGGAATCATTTTGTAACAGTTGTAGGAAAAATATGATATGTGTATTGTTTAGGAAACTCAGGAAAGGGTCATTTCGATAGCACCCAATGTATAACTTGGCACAAGGATACAAAATAATATTAAAAAACTAGGAGATCTAGAACAAGCTTTTATTCTGTCTTGCTGCCAGTATATCAGTATGCGTCACTAACTGGCGCGCATTATTGACATGACAAGTGACATTGACTTGTGAACATAGAACAATATGACACTATGTGGCACCATATTATACATCCCCCCTCACAAGTTTAATTTGTCTGGTTTTTTAATGACTCGTCCAAATCGAGTGGATAGAACTTGAGACTGAGACTCATTTGATTTGGATTCTTGTAAGGGATCATGCACTTCCGGTGTTACCCTTTTAGATTCTTCAAACCTTGAAACACTATTTCTAGAAACAATTGAAGATGGGGTAACATCACTATCAGATACACAAACATCAAGTGAACTGTCAGTTAATTTGAATCGGTTTACTGAGGGTTTAATATCACTGCGATTTCTTCTGATAGTGTTGCCTTTACAATCTTTTAATATATATGACCTGGGACTATCATGTAAATCTTTGATTTTTGCAGGTTCCCAAATTTTATCTCTGTGATTTAAAACAGTCACATCTGAACCTTTGTTGAGCGGTTTTAGATGTTTAGTATTTCTGTTATAATACTGTTCATTAACTTGACGTTTGGCAAGCATTTTTTCTTTTACATTAATACACAATTCAGGATACAACAATTCACTAGCAATTGGAACCTTAGTCTTGCAATTTCTGCTGTTTAATAATTGGGATGGTGAGTAACCCATTCCTTTCAATGTAGAATTTCTATAATTCAATAAAGCACAACATAAATCACCTTTTCTTTCCTCCAATGATTTTTTAGCAGGCTTTTCGCTATAGCCACAGCTTTTTCAGCCAAACCGTTTGATTGAGGATATTCTGGGCTACGTGTAACAAGAGTAAAGTTCCAACTTTTGGCAAATTCTAAAAATTTCTCACTCTTATAGGGTACATTATCACTAACAACAATATCAGGGGTCCCAAACCTTGCAAACACAGGTTTAATTTGAGAAATAACAGCTTCAGCACTTTTATTTCTTATTGGCAAAATCTCAAGCCAGTTGGAGTAAGAATCAAACAAAACACAATAGCTCTGATCAGCATATGTGAATATGTCAGAACCAATGCGTTCCCACGGCCTTTCAGGTAATGGATAAGAAAGAAGTTTTTGTTTCGGATTCTTTCTAGAAAATTTCTCACAGGTCTTACATTTTTTTATAAAGCTTCAATATCCACTGTCATACCTGGCCAATAAAATACTTTCCTGGCTTGCGACTTTGTCTTTTCAATTCCTAAGTGGCCCTCATGTAAAAGCTTTATCATTTCCTGTCTTAGGTTACAAGGAACAATTAATTTGTTTCCTAAGAACAATAACTTTTCGGATTCAAATAATTTATCTCTCAATTTGTAAAAATTTCTGATATTTTCTGGAATTTGGTATTTTTGAAGTGGCCAACCATTTTTAATAAATTTTATAACAGTACTGAGCTGTGGGTCATTAATTGTTTCCACAGTGAATTGCCTGATTCGATTTGTGGACATAGGCAAGTATTTGATTACAGAATGAACTGCAAAATCTATTTCATTTTCAGAATGTTCATTTCCCTTCTTAAGAAATGCACGAGAGAGTGCGTCAGAAATGTACATATACTTTCCCGGTTTGTAGCAAATTTCTAAATTATATTTCAGGAGTTTTAGCCTCATTCTTAAAATTCTTGGAGATGCTGTTTGTAATTCTTTTTTGAAAATAAATTCCAAAGGTTTGTGATCGCTGTAGACTCTAGTGGGTAATCCATAAATGAAATAGTGAAATTTTTTTACTGCAAAAAGAATTGCTAATGTTTCTTTTTCAATCTGGGCATAGGCTTGCTCAGTTTTAGTCAGACTACGCGATGCAAACGCAACAGGCTTGCCTTCCTGCAACAAACAGGCACCTAGTCCGTCTTTAGATGCATCTGTTTCAATTTCAATCAGGTTTTTCGAGTCAAAATATGTCAAAACTGGAGAATTAGTTAACAGATATAATAGGGTATTGAAAGAATTTTTTCTTTCTTCAGTCCACTCAAACTCACAATCGTTTCTTGTTAAAGATCTTAATGGAGCAGTAATTTTCGACAGATTTGGTATAAACTTGCCAACATACTTGACCATGCCCAAAAATCTTAACACATCTGCCTTACACTCAGGCACAGGCATTTTTAAAATAGCTTCAATATACTTTTTGTTAGTTTCAACACCTTTGTGTGAGAAAACTTGGCCCATAAACTTGACACTCTCCCTTTTAAATTGTATTTTCTTTTGATTGAACTTTATGTTGTTTTGATTTGCTCTATCTAATACACACTTGAGGTTTTGATCATGTTCAGCCTCCGTGGCACCTGTTACGATCAGATCATCAAAATAAAGTCCCACTCCAGGGATGTCTCCAAAAATTTCCCAATTTTTCTTTTGAAAGACCTCTGGGGCTGAACAAACACCAAAAGCCAATCTCTTAAATTTATAACGACCAAAAGGAGTGCCAAAGGTCATCAAATCAGAACTTGCACTATCTAATTCTATTTGCCAGTATCCATCTTTCATGTCTAGCACAGTGAAAAACTTTTTATTTGTTAATTTGACAGCTATGTCATCATAGGATGGAATTAGAAAGTGTTCTCTTTGAATCGCTTGATTTAAATCTTTTGGGTCAAGACACAGACGAAGGTCACCATTTGGTTTTTCAACGATAACCAAAGGATGTACCCACTCTGATGGTTTGTCTACTTTTTCATTATGCCTTGGGACACAAGATCAGATAACTTCTTTTTTAGTGGTTCTTGCAAAATATGAGGCACTCGCCTAATAGCATTTATCTTTGGTTTTACATCTGGCTTCAAAGTTATATGATGCTGTGTCGGAAACTTTCCTAAACCTTCAAATACTTGTGAATAATCATTGACAACATCATCTAAAGTTTTGAACAGTTTTTGTTTACTTATAAAATCTACTTTTCTAACTAAATTTAATTTTTGACATTCTTGCAGACCTAACAAGGGCATTTGGTTTTGAGCATTTACTACAACGAATGAAATTTTCTCTATGCACTTTTTGACTTTGCACACCAATACAACTTCACCTACACAGCGTAGTTTAAAATTTGGATCACCATATGACATTAGTGAAATATTTGTCTTACGCACACACACATCTGGATCAATTCTCTTTAAAACATCTAATGGTAAGGTGCTTACCTCAGCTCCGGTATCCAGCTTGAATGTGACAGGCTTACCATTGACTTGTATCTCTGTTGTCCACATCGTTTCTTGGCTGCTTCTTTTTCTTTGATCAATTTTATCAACTGAACTCACGAAGAACTCGTAGTCGCTTCCAGTCGCATCATCTGATTCTGCTCTGTCTTCTTTTTCTTCTCCTTGCGATAAGCTGTGTACTTTCTTTTTGACATCTTTACTTTTGTTATGACAAACTTTAGCAAAATGGTCACGACCCTGGCATTTTGCACATGTCTTTCCAGTAGCAGGACACTGTTTTCAAACTTATGTTGATAACCACATTTACTACAAGATTTATTGGAATCTTTTTTCTTGACTGATTTGGATGTACTAGCTCTGATGGCATCTATTCGAGATTCATTATCCAACGTTTTCACTGGTCTTTACTCGTTTTTGCGGTTCTACAATGATTTATTGCCTTTGTCAGAGTTAAAGATGCTTCTCTCATCAGTTTCTCCTTGTCAGAAGTGTTTCTTATACCTATAACAATTCTGTCCCTAACCATTTCATCTTGATTGGGATATTCAGTAGTCTTCACTGCCTTTCTCAACTCAGTTAAGAAACTATCAAAAGATTGCCCTTCTTTTTGTACTATCGTGTTGAACTTTGCCCTTTCAAAAATTACATTTTTTGTGGGGCACAGTGATCTTCGAATTTTTTAACTATTTCGGACAATATTTTATCTTTTCCAGGTTGGAAAGTAAAGCTATTGAACAGGTCTAGACCTTCATCACCAAGCAGGGATAAAAACATGCTACTTGCTTTTCTTCATCCTTTTCGTCTAGTCCAGTGGCCTTTGTGAACAGTTTGAATTTTTGGTTAAATCTCTTCCAGTTCTCAGAGATATTTCCATCTAGTACGAGCGGGTCTGGAGGTCTGAAATAGTTCTCCATTTTCTTGGTCACTCCAGTGGTTAAAAAACAAGCAATTAGCCGGACACAAGATTCTTCGAGATTGCACTGTTATTTCCAGCAGCACGTAGGTTCACTAGCGACCTGACACCATGTATAACTTGGCACAAGGATACAAAATAATATTAAAAAACTAGGAGATCTAGAACAAGCTTTTATTCTGTCTTGCTGCCAGTATATCAGTATGCGTCACTAACTGGCGCGCATTATTGACATGACAAGTGACATTGACTTGTGAACATAGAACAATATGACACTATGTGGCACCATATTATACACCCAAGCTATCAAATTTCTTAGTATAAGCTGTAGAAAAGCCAAATACAATTGAATAGGACGTAATATACATATAATGATATTAATGATTCCTTCTGATGCCATACTTTAATTCTGAGCATTGTGTGAATCGTGTTAAAATTTATACTCGTATACCGCAAGTAGTTATCATTCTAAAACATCTTACATTTCAAGCTTACCAGTTGGTGCTGGCAATAGAGATTCAGATAACCGAGGAAGCACAATCCTACTGGGCCCACAATTAAACCAGCATTTTTCATAGCTTCCCCCATAGCGAATATGCCAGTACCAATACTTCCTTTATGTGATGCATCAGTGTTGCGCCATATCTAAAACAATTAGTATTTTTAATGTCATTTATCGTTTTGTTGGATATTATCGAAAAAAGTATACAAGGTCCTTCAGAATAAGTTGACTAATCTTGGGAATCTTCATCCTTTTTTTTACCTAGTGGCGGCCGTACAGACTTCTGTCCGAATATATTTGGTGAAAAATGGTACGCCAATGCTTTTAGTCAAATTTATAGTTATTTAATCATCTAGGTTTTTAAGACATAGGGCATAGGGAACGCGTTAATAGTTCGAGACCATTAAAACTGCAGAAATTGATCATTGAAATGGGTAATTAATGATCAATTTCGTATACATTGAAATCACCCTTTATTTTGAGATCGACGGAAAAAATTATTTTCGTAATAACACCACATAATCCACAGTGATAATGGTATCTAGAGTTTTCACCTGCGACGAATACTTTCTGAGACAAAAAATGAAATTTTTGAAACATAGATAAATTGAAAATAGTAATCATCGAAATGAATACAATATTCAGTTTATAGGCTCACAGAACCTTCTTCAGGCGGACTGGAACGATTATTCAAGATGTTGTCAATGAGGGAAGAGACAGACCGGTTTCGGCCTCATTAGGCCTAGTCAGTGTCCCATATCCCTCAGATTACTAATTTCAATTTATCTATGTTTCAAAAATTTGTTAGGTTAGCCTCCTTAAAGGCAAAGAATTTTTTTGTTTGTCATTTTTTCTTTATCTTAAAAATGAAATGTTTTTCATCTAAGAGAAACACGAAATCCTTTGATTACTTTTAAAATCAGCTTATGAATTATCAAGCTAGAGAGTCTTGTTGTATCATATGCATAAATTCTTGAGGAGTTTTCAAATTAACAAAATCAAGAAATTTGTACTTACGAAGTTCCAGGTCTATCCCTAATTGGTCCTTTCCTTCCTTTCACATATGCGAATATTCTGAAAAAAAATTGAAACATTATCTGGAATAATTTTTCCAACATTTTTGGTTGAACATATTTAACTTGTAGGAAAAAAGTGCGAGATAATGCTTCACACTGTACCTACTCATACTCTGGAATTCAAAGAAGGTTTTTTCGAGCAATTTGTTGTTGAGAAAATTGAATAGAAATTCCTCTAAACCAAAAATTCCCAGATCTCATTTTAGCTTTCAGTTATTCAGTTCCATATCTATCAACACATTTTTGTGCGCTTGTTCTACTTAAACTAGTGCTATATCGTTTTGCCAAATGTCTGTGATTTTCGAATTCTGAGCCTAAAATGGTCTCAAACGATAGCGTTCGACTCGGTGATGACAAATCCGTGGTCAAATTCAATTCCGTCCTAGGGACTGGCCGTTACCACGATAACTTTCGAAGGGATTGTCCAAGAGATCTGATAATTTTCAGGGATGGTTATCAGACCAAACGAAATCAATCGAAATGAATTTTGCGGCCACATGCAAGATGCTCATAATAAGCCTCATGCAACATTTTGTGCCCAAGGTGTTAACAGAACCATAGAAAATTCAACTAGAATATTGAAAAAAAGAATCTTTATATTTTCATAACAAGATATCCGATGCGAGTGAACCATAGAATTTAATTTTCTTGAATATTGATTTTTACAAATTTCATTTTTTGATAATTCCCAGAATGTAATTCCGATCGTGCCGAGATTTTGCATTGATATACTCAGCATGAATCTCATGTTCTATTCAAAATTTTGAGGTAATAGCATTATTGCTCCACCAATGAACGAGCTCTAGAATCTTCTGCTCAGAGCTTTTCTTGTTTTTTGAAATATTATTCGAGACTTTTGTCTGGGGTCTGTTAACTTGAAATTCAAAATCGAGAAATCATAGTTAAAATGGATGCTGATATAAAGGGTTTTCCCAGAAGAGGTGTTATTTTGAATAATCCGCTATTTCGCTAGATGTCACGTTTGAAGCAGTAATTTTTTGACATTGAGAAGTAGAAACTAAGCCATTAATAAAATGGAACGATACACGCTTCAAGAACGAACTGAAATTATTAAAATTCACTATAAAAATGTTGAAAATGCAGAGACGGTTCGTAAAACTCGAACATTTTTGTGTCGTCGTGAAGAACCTTGTCGGACCACAATAAAGAAATTGGTGGAAAAATTTGAGCTGTTAGAACAAGTTGGTGATGTGAAAAATAAAACCCGTGCACGTCGCTTAAGAACAGCCGAGAATATTGCTGCTGTAGCCGAAACTGTTCGACAAAACCCAGGTTTTGTCAATTCCTCGTCGTACTTTGAATTAGGCACTCCACAAACGTCATAACACCGTATTTTGCATAAAGATTGAGTCTTAAGGCTTATAAAGTTCAGTTAACTCAAGCCGCCCGTCTTTGCTGATTGGTCGTGAAATGCATGAAAATGATCCGAAACTCCATCGAAAAAATCATCGTGAGTGAAAAGGCCCATTTCCACCTCGGTGGCTTCGTCAACAAGCAAAATTGTCATCTCTGGGGCTCGGAAAACCCAAGAGTTATTGTTGAAAAGCCTCTCTATCCTCAACGTGTGACTGTTTGGTGCGGTTTATGGTCCGGCGGAGTCATTCGACCTTACTTTTTCGAAAATGGATGAATGCATTGCGCTATCGCGATATGATTAATGATTTTTTATGGCCGAAATTGGATAGTATTGATCTTGACAACGTTCACTTTCAACATGACTGCGGCAAGTGCAACACAAGCAACGAAACCATTGATCTTTTGCGGTAAAAGTTTCCGGACCGTGTTATATCTCTAAGAGGTGATCACAATTGGCTACCGAGATCTTGTGATTTAACACCTTACGACTTCCTCCTTTGATGCCACGTGAAAGAGAAGGTCTACGTTAATAGCACTGCGTCGATTCACCTCAAATATGGAATTCGTGAGGCTATCGAGGACATAGGGCAGCCACTTTGCGGTTTGGTTATGGAAAACTTCATTTCCACTGTTAACGGCATAGCTTCTTCTTTATAATGATATTAACATCCGATCATTTATTGAAAATGGCATTTTTCTTTGGATATCAAAATAACAACAACACCTCTTATTGGAAACCCCTTTTGAAAACAGCATTCTTCAAATTGGTCGTCTTCTCGCAAAATTCTGCTGCCGTTCCGCTCTTTTTTTATTGACTGATATCTATGTCAATCTCATGACTTAACGTTGAGGCAATTTCAAAACTATGAATGCAGGTAGGCAAACTCTTCTACTCGTTCACAAGCATTTCTTCAGTTTTGGAAATTTATCATTAAAACATGTGATACTGTTTTGGTTTTGTATATTCGACAGCTGCTGTCCACCCTTCGTTGAGATATTTGTGATCTTGAATTACTTACTTGTGGGTGAAATACTTCTAGATGGCAAATTGCTGCCATATATACTACTCGCGTTCTAGCCATTTTAAGAGAGATGCTGTGATTTCATTACATTTATTGGTTTGGGAAACACTCGATTCTGACAGAATATGGAACTTCAAATAATCGAATTACTTCAAAGATAGATTCATAGAAAGGTGAGCGTCGGTCGGTTGGTCATGGAAATTTGGCTATTCCACTGTTATAATATTGAAATTTGAGATATGTTGTTTATTTCTTGTCAGATTGATACGCAATTGTTGTCTTGATAACTCGCAAGCGCGTCGGACGAGACCGGGTACATTCGGCAACGTTGACTTTATTTCACGTTATGACAGCAAATACTGCCAACTTCAGATAAATAAACAAACGCCTACTATGCGCTCAAACTTTCGTGAACACATATAGGTATATGGTAATTAGTCACGATTCCAGAAACTATACTGAAGAATTTCAGTATTTTTCATTTCATTCTAAACTATCCAAATAACTAATAAGTGTAAAAGAAGACTGCTATTCATTTTTTATTTCGAATCGAATGCTGTAAAATAAATATGGAGTTGCCATTTGAAAATCTCGAAATATTTCAAATTTAAGTCCATATTTTGGGATCGAAGTTTTTGAAGAGCTTACGATATATCAAAATACTGAACATACCACATAAATGAAATCTCTACCAAGAGATTGCTGAGTTAGGTTTTCGTTCGCACAGAAAATAATCGAGAGATTGGCATTTCCAAACTTGCAATGCAAATGTCAAAAATTTCAAGAATTTGTGCATAACTTGGCAACAGTTCATGGCAGAGAATTTTTTTAGAAGGTTTTAACTGCAAATTTGGTATTCAGCCTATTCTTTTGAAGAGTTTCGTGCTCCGAGTAACTAAAGCTCGAAATACGGCTTGCCATTGGTTGCGCACAAGCAATGGAACAGTTCAGGAGCTCGATACTTTTCAAAACGAATACTATAATTGAATCGATAGATAAATAAAAATATAGGTAGTTGCATTGAAATAAGAAAGTATCTATACGTTTGAGATAGACGGGGCAACACCCTCATCCTCAGGAATTCACCTAATTGCCGTCTTATAGGCCAACTTAAAAGGAAAACCCGTATGTAGCCCGAACGTAACTGAGCTATTGCGACCCTAGACATACAACACATATAATTTCAAGTCTTTACAGCATTCCGAGTTAGTTTTTCAGAGAGTTATAGGCAACTGGACAGAATTGTTCCAACTTCAGTTATACATCAGTGAGGCCAAACGAACCTAAGTCTCCTCTCTGCTCGAAGTAGTCGAAGTTCGAAGTTTATAGACATTCGCACAAAACTATTGGTACATTCGTTTTATTCTTGAACTCGACTCGTCTATTGCTACTACAACTACTATTCTTTTGTTTGGGACTCTTGCACAGCCTATTAACCAAAATCGTTCCATATTTTTTCGGTCTAATGAAATTCGAATTTGAGCTGTAGCTCTCTGTTTTCCTGGGACGACTCAAAAACAAATTATTTGTCTCGTCTCAAATAGAGTGAAATTATTCGAACGCATTGATAATATCGATCGATTATGCCAGAGGTGTTGATCAGTAGGAATCGGCATCACCTACGATAAGTGCCAATTTTTGCATACCTCGGTTCAAACTCCTTAAGAATGTCAAAAAACACAAATGAGAGGTAAGTGAATCCTCATGGTCTATAGCTATTATTATTTTTGATTTTTTTCTAATTAATCCGAAAACTAACTTGTGTAGGACAAAAAAAGGGTTCTATTTATAATGAATGAAATAATATTTATGTAGCCTTGAAGGACACGTGTTGATATAATATATTTTAGACCGTTCATTCAAAGCGCGTTTGAAAAGTCTTGAAACATTTCAATTCGTTTGTGATTAATTCAGAGACATCCAATTTG
>CM024245.1:58833969-58867926 GCA_013421045.1 Propylea japonica
TATTGAGGGGGGATATTTTGAAATGGCACACCCTGTAGGTAAGTGAATAAACACAGTACGTCTTTGTGCTCGGCCTTAATAATACTCATTATCACAGGAAATAATGGGATTATAATTCACTGCTGTCAGATGCTCCATAGATTTAGCTTTGATATAATATTCTTCAAATTGGTATTTCTTCAGTATTCTAAAGTACTCCAACAAACAAATATGGGCGTACCTTCACCTTGTCAATCGAAATCCAAATCTATTTTCATTATATCAATCAAAGCTTTTTTATTACAAAATATACCATGACTAGTTCTCCAAAAATTCGTCATGTGTCAACTTGGCTTTTTCCAAGCTTGTCATAGAAGGGTCTTGTCGCGGTCGCCAAATGTTGAAATCGTCAAGAAATATATTCCGTAGTCGTGGATAAAGTATAGTATGCTACTCGAGTATAATGGCTGTTATTCACTCGGGGATTTGAACTTCACCAATAACAGCTATCATTATAAACTCGTTGCATAATATATTATTATATGACACTGAAAGGACGACGACAGTATACTAAAAGTAATGCATTAATTTTCAAATAAATACTTGGGATGCGTATAACATTCTGAACCTCCGCTTTCTGCCTACACGCTCGGCGTCTAATATAGAACGGATAGGTATAAATGAGACATATCATTTCATGAGTCGTTCGCAGCGATATCCGCAGTTTCTGCCAAGGAAACATAATAGGTCCTCGATTTATCAGGATGAAAGATGAGTAAGCTCTGTCTCGGCGCCATGTGAAACAGTTGCCAGCAGCGTCTAGACGCGTGCCTAGCTCACTCTTGACGCCTTGAAGGAAGAAGTTACTGCGGATGATCACTTAAGGAGATGTTATTGACTTTTGACGTGGTGATTGCGATATTATGGTGATAAAGGTAATACTGATCACTGCTAGAGTTCAATTGAGCCTCTCAAACATTATGTAGCATCAGTAAAATTGTGATATCCGTTATCGTCTGAAAACTTCTTCCCTAGTCCGAATCCCTTTGATCACAAATTTCGAGCTTTCCTCTATTGAGCTAGCGACACGATATTAGGTCTTAAGTTTTTGAGTGCTCGTTCTACTTAAACGAGTGCTATATCGTTTTGTCCAAATGTCTGTAATATTCTAATTCTGAGCCGAAAATGATCTCTAACGATTGGGTTAGACTCCCTGATGACGAATTCGTGGTAAAATTTATTCTGTCCGTGGGGCCGTCCGTTAGCACAATAACTTTCGAAGGGATTGCTAGGATTGTCCTGATGACTTGAAATTTTTAGGGTGAGTTTGGTTCTCAAAAGGCTCGGCTAAGTCGTTTACCAGCCAACTCCTACAGGGTGTTCCATAAAATATGGCCATTCAAAATTACTGTTCCTCAATATCTCAGACAAAACGAAACCAATCGAAATGAAATGTTGCGGCCATATGCAAGATGGTCATAATAAGCTTCATGCAGAATTTTGTGGCCATAGTGTAAACACAACTATAGAAAATTCAATTGGAATATTGAAAAGAAGAATCTTTATATTTCCGAAACAGGATATCCGATTCGAGTGAATTTTTTTCTGTGAATAAAGATTGATATACTGAATCTTCATGCAATTTTGTGGCCATAGTGTCAACAGAATCATAGAAAATTCAATTGTAATATTGAAAGAAGAATCCGAATATTTCCATAACAGGATAACCGATTCGTGTGAAATTTATTTTGTGAATCAAAGCTGATATACTAAATGTTCATGCAAAATTTCAAGAGAATCGCATCATAAAAACCATAAAAATTATTTTTTGTAATTTTTTATTTTTATATATTTCATTTTTTAATCAATATAATTCCAAGTGAGCTGATATTCTGCATTTATATATTCAGTATCAGTCTCAAATCCTTCATAAAATTCCGAGGTAATAGACTTTTTGCTCCACCAAAGAACAAGCGCTCGAAAGCTCCTGCTCAGGGCTTCTCTAAAATTTTTGTTTCATTTGTGCCTCAGTTCTCAATTCTAGTCTAGTGTCACAAGTTGTGTCTCAGTCTAATTCATCACTTTGTCTTGCTTGGGTGCAGAGAGTTTACAAACAATACAAACTTGGTTATACTATTTCAATTGTCACAATTGACGACACTTATTCAGAATTTGTTTTGTGCTACGTTATATGCTTTACGAATGAAGCCAAGCCAGAAACATTGAACAAAATAATCAACTTAAATAATTTCCTTATTTCTGTTATAAGCCTTGACAATCGACCATAACCAATGAACAAATGGTTGGTTTAAGACTCGAATGATTCCACTAGTTGTCAGAATGTGTAATATAATGTAAATAAATTGCGAATGCTTATAACCTCCAGCATTGTGTTAGCAATAAAAATTGAAGAATATGCAAAAGCAACTTCGCACTTTATGGCGGAAGTCACATAAAAATACTTATAATATAAAATTGTATGCTGATCGGAGCTATAATTTTGAAAATGCGCGAAAACTTCGGACTCCTTGCGAATTTTGAATTCGTGGAAGAATATCAACGCCTTTGCACGTGTATCAAGAATAAACTAACTATTTATAAATAGTCTTTAACACGTACTGTATTACATGTTTTACTATTCCCTATTTAAATTACTTTTCGAACTCGTGTTCCAATTGATTCGACCAACAACAAATGTCGATGTTAAGAAAAATATAAAATTTGCTTATTGTGGGACCATTTTCTGCGACGAAATTCCAACAAACAATAGCGAGGAAGTATCTACACTAGTTTTTCATACAATGAAATCTTACATCGTTTTCGACCCTCCACACCTGTCCTCAAGTACGCCTTAGTAGACATAGGTGGACTAACGAGGGCTTTCCTATCTTGGTGAAGCTTCTTTTCCGGTCATCCTACGTTACGCTGTTTACTCCTCGTTCTTGTCTCAATGACAACTTACTTAATTCAGAATGATGAGTCTGTGAAATATTGAGGAAATATCTTTTGACTTTGAGATCTTCAGACGATCTGAATAAACTACCTATAGAAACAGGGCTGCTAGTCGAAAATATAACATAATGTGCAACAAAAACAATGAAAGCCAACATATTTTGCTTTTTAACCCTCACAGAAAATGGTAGTGGTAATAATTATAATCCTTTCCAATTACCTCTTATCGTTATCACTTTTCAATAACTTCTTATTTAAGTCACAGGTATTAAGAAGATTCATTCCTGAAAAAATTTCACTCAACTTTTTTGTTGGAACTTTATTGTTGATGAATGATGATCATGATGTGTTCGAACAAACCTAGAAATTGGCTGGCCTAAAAAGCTTGACTAGACGTAGAAGAGTTAATACTTTAGATTGAAGAAGTGAGAAATTTAAGAATAGCCCTGAGCAGGAGCTTTTGAGCGCTCGTTCTTCGGAGGAGCAATAAGACTATTACTCAAAATTTCACATGGGATTTGAGAAAAAAATATATAAATTCAGAATCTCAGCACAATGAGAATTAAATTCTGAAAATTATTCAAAAAAGGAAATATTCAAAAAATTATTAATTGAAGAAATTAAAATCTGTAGTTCTGATGATGCGATCCTCTTGAAATTTTGCATAGTATATAGAGATTTCAATATTCCAATTGAATTTTTTATGGTTCTGTTTAAACTTAGGCCAAAAAAAATTGCATGAGGCTTACTATTACATTTCATTTCGATGGGTTTCATTTTGTCTGGGATATTGACGAACAAAAATTTTGAATTGCCATTTTTTATGGAACGATTTGGCTAGTTAACGAACTAAACCGAGCCATTTGAGAATTGAACTCACCCTGAAAATTTCAAAACTCTAGGACAATATCTTCGAAAATTATTGTGAATTTGACCACGAATTCATCATTAGGATATAGAACCCTTTCATTTTCGGCTCAAAATTCGAAATAACATTATTTGGACAAAACGATATAGTACTCGTTTAAGGAGAACGAGCGCTCAAAAAGAAACATCCTGAAAAACATTTTCTCTCATAATAATACAGTCTTTCAAGTTTTTCCAATGCATTATTTCAAATCGATTGTACTGTTAGAATTTTTACGTCCAATTGACATGAATCGATTCTTTTAAATTCATAGATCGTTCCCCTCTTCGGTGAAAAAGTCATTCAAAACGTGGTCCCTAGCTAGGCTAATAAATATTATTATAGTGCCATTTACGAGGGCGTCCGCCCTACTAATTCCCTCCAAGTCCTTGTATGCAGGTCTTAAAACAGAATGAGAAGCCTGTCATTTGAAGGTCACAAGCAGAATTATTTTCATAAGCTAGATAAATTTGAATGTGATCATCAATTACTAGTATTTGTGGATTTTATAAGGGTAGACAACCTTCTTTAGAAGGGTTGAAGTTCGATAATACTTTTTTTTTGGCATAAATATCCAAAAACGACAAAAAAGATCTGAGTTTATCACAATGCACTAGGTACCTACATGATGCAATCACAGTTGCTCAGTGATACAGGGTGGAACAGAGGTACTTGCTGATTTGGAAATTCAATTGAACAGAAACTTATGCAAATATCGATTTAATTATTTTCCCATCAAGTACAACATTCAGAGTTTATGTTTATACAGTATTAAAGATGATATCTGGCAAATGGTATCCATCATTGTCAATTTACTGCGTTTATCGTTTTAGGAAATGTCGGACAACTCTGTCCGATGTCTGTCTGAAGCTAAATCAGCCTAATATAGTTAGTTATAGTTTAAAAAGGGGTTACAGTTCACTATGACCTCAAGGTCTATTGTGCCTCCTTACAGAGCTGCTCTGACCACACCCTTTACAGCTCGCTTTCCAGTTTCGGAGATCTGATGAAATCCAATATCTGTGAAGGCTTCAACGAGGCTAGTTCCTCACTCTTACAAGTTTCTCGCCCAAGGCATTCTCTCCTTAGGCTCGCAATGTCAAATTCCGTGACTAGGTGAATGGGGGTTTCTTCCTCCTCCCCACAGAACCTACACTCGTCAGTGTCCGATAATGCCATCCTCAACAGGTGCCTCCTGAGGTGACAGTGTCCTGTAAGAAATCCAGTGAGGAGGTGTAATTGTTTCTTACCAAGAGCCAAATATCTTTTAGATCTTGCTGTTCCAACGGACTTAATGGAATAATCCATCCCTGGGAGATTCCGTCAGAGTTTTTCCCTCTCGGCTTTGTCCTTCTCCAGAAACTTCTTATTGGTACATTTACCTATACCACAGAAGGGTCCTAGGCCAATGAATGACATTCGTGCGCCCTCTTTGGCAAGTGTATTGGCCTCTTCGTTTCCTTCGATTCTCGAATGGCCGGGAACCCAGATTAAAAAGTTCTTATTTTTCTTGAATACCTCATTGAGTTTGTCATCAGGCTAATATGATGAAATGCTGAAAACCGTAGAGAAACACAGGAAGGAAAACTTCTAAATCATGTAGACATAACGAACAGAAGTCACTGAAACCGTCTTTACGTTTTCTCCGATAAAATGCGGTCCAATTATGCCAACTCGCGATACCAAACAGTGACATGTTGTGAATGTTAAGGCCGCTCGTGAAGTTCTCTGGGGTTTTTGTTCATTTGAGTTTCTCAATCAACAAGTTCCCTCCTCTGTCATTTCCTGTGATTCGTAGAAATATCCAACGAATCTAGTGTCACCATTACACCTATTCCTGAAATAACAGATGACAACAGAATCAAATCGCTGAACCTCTACTTGAATCACACCTAGACCCAGAGATGAACCATCCTCGTATTCCTCTCGTCTGAATGATTCAGCCTATAGACGCTTCAATCATCTCGAGCCCGATCATCTCCCATAAACCTTGAACCTGGGAACGTCTCACGGTCCATCAAACGTCGGAAATGCAATGGCAAACAGCTGTAAACAAAACTAAAGCGCGCGATTTATTGGCATGAAAACTGCCAGGAAATCCGGCCGTCGACCTTCGACGTTTTCATCAACGGGAGACGGCAATAAAACGCGAGAGGAAACACAACAATATGCGTGTGTCGTGTGTCCGAAAAACTATAATCGGACTTCCTTATCGATGGTCAGTTATATGAGCAAAGTTTCAGCGTTTGGAGCTCGAAATAGAACGCGGCGCTTCAGAAATAGAGACCGTGTTATTCATACCGCGCGAGCTATTACGGTCATTGAGCCACTATTTGAGGCGGCTGCCAAATGTGCATTTGGAATGCGACTACGAAAAAAAAACATGAATTTTGGGTGCCTTTTCGTGCTTGAAATCCTTTGGTTTCGTGTGAAATTGAAAACTTTTCCTCTGATTCATCAATACTTGGTGTTTATCGAAAGTCAAGAAACACTTGACACTAACTTCCTTTTCTTTCGAATCTTATCAACATTCTAACACCAAAATGGAAGTAGCTGAAAATCAGTAATAGGGCATCAAAATTATGCTCTCTGCAAGAAGATAAAATTGAAGAAATTGAGAATATATCTAAAATTCTAAAGTGAATTGGCTATTCGAAGAAATTGTTAGAAAACGTCAAAGCAGTTGGACACGATAGTAAAGAAGCCAACCTTCAACAAGTCAAACCGAATCAGTACAAACGATAACCAATATTTTTGTTAAAGGGTTATCTGAAAATATTAGAAATATTGGAAATAAGTAAAATGTAAGAACAGCATTCAAAACTCAAAATACTAAACCCGATAATGAAAGTCAACTTACCAAATATTGCATATAAAGGGTTTTCCAATAAGTGGTGTTATTTTGAATAGCCCGCTATTTCGGTAGATGTCACGTTTGAAGCTGCCATTTTTTGACATTTGACAAGTAGAAACTACGCCAATAATAAAAATGGAACGATGCACGCTTCAAGAACGCATTGAAATAATTAAAATTCGCTATAAAAATGGTGAAAATTTGGCAGAGACGGTTCGTAAAACACGACCCTTTTTGGGTCGTCGTGAAGCACCTTGTCAGACCGCAATAAAGAAATTGGTAGAAAATTCGAGTTGTTGGGACAAGTTAGTGATCTGGAGAATAAAACCCGTGCACGTCGCTCAAGAACAGCCGAGAATATTGCTGCTGTAGTCGAAAGAGTTGAAGAAAACCCAGGTTTGTCCATTCTTCGTCGTTCTTTAGAATTAGCCATTCCACACGCCATTACACACCGTATTTTACATGAAGATTTGGGTCTAAGACTCATAAAGTTCAGTTAACACAAACTCAAGCCGGCCGATCATCAACCATTGATCTTTTGCGGGAAAAGTTCTGGGCGTGTGTTATCTCTCGAAGAGGTGATCACAAGTAGCCACCGAGAACTTGTGATTTAACACCTTGCGACTTCTTCCTTTGGGGCCACGTGAAAGAGAAGGTCTACGCCAATTGCCCAGCCTCGATTCAAGATCTCAAAAATGGAATTCGTGAGTCTATCGAGAACATAGGGCAGCCACTTTGGTTTTGGAAAATTTCATTAAAAAGATATGGTCCTGTAAGCGTGGTCGTGGTGGTCATTTGCATGATGTTATTTACCACTATTAACGGCATAGCTCTTCTTCATAATGAGATAAACATCCGATTATTCATATAGAAAATGGTATTTTTTTTTCAATATCAAAATAACACCTTGGAAATTATTATTGGAAAACCCTTTATAAAGAACCTTGTCATTGCGGTAAAACCTTTATTGGAAAAACTCAAGATTCCTAAATGCTCCAATCAAAGAACATAAAAAACAAGTTTAATTTGAAGATACTGCTAGGTCAAAGGCTGTCCAGCATGTTTCGAACGAAGACCACAGGATTTTATGGGGTGAAGCTGCCGTAACATCAAAAAAAGAAAACTGACCATCTCTCATGGCTCATATATTTAAGTAATTCAAAAAATATTGACAACCTCGTTCGATCTACATCAGACCTGCCTCCGTCCAGACTCCAGAGGGACATTTTTCGTGAATTTCTCCACGCAATAGGAACATCACCGAGGCCCCCGGATGCCAAGTCGATTCGAATGCAAAGCGGTTATTAATCGCATATTTCCTTGGTCGATAATGACGTCCGATATTATTACCTCGGTCCGAGATGTCCGATAAATATGAATAAATAAATAAATAACGTAAACATATATACACCCCTTGGCGAGATCGCCGGCCAAGATCTACTGACGGATAGTAATTGTCAAGCAATTTGCATAACTTTAAGTAGAATGAGGCGTGCATTCTAGAGATGCGAGTGTATTGACTAGATAAGCCGGGTGAATTTTCTACGCTTGGTTGAACGTTTGTTGCCTTTTCGACCTCCTTAGTTTAGGAGTTATTAAAATTATTAATTTGCTCATCATAATACAATAATGACATTTAGATTAATTTTGTTTTAGATAACACCTCTCCAGCATTATAGAGGAAGAGCCCACGACGGTCGGGCTTTCGTTATTTCATTTAAGCTGACAGTTCAACAGAAATCCCTAAGACTGTTAAGAACCATCCCCAACATGAATCGTATAACTTTGAAGACAACTAAAAAAGGTGTATGAGATAGTCTTAACTTCGAAGGCTTGGTATATGTTAAGGCATTGCAAGAGCTGCGTTTACAGCTCCACTTGAGATTCCACTAGATCTCAATCTTTTGTACATAAAGGGTTTTCCAATAAGGGGTGTTATTATTGATCTTCAAAGAAAAGTGCCATTTTTCAATATAATGATCGAATGTTTATTTCATTATAAAGAAGAAGCTATGCTGTTAATAGTGGAAAATAACATCAGGCAAATGACCACCACGACCACGCTTACAGGACCATATCATTTTAATTAAATTTTCCATAACCAAATCGCAAAGTGGCAGCCCTATGTCCTCGATAGCCTCACGAATTCCATATTTGAGGTCTTGAATCGACGCTGGGCTATTGGCGTGGACCTTCTTTCTCACGTGCCCCCAAAGGAAGAAGTCGCAAGGTGTTGAATCACAAGATCTCGGTGGTCAATTGTGATCACCTCTTCGAGAGATAGCATGATCCGGAAACTTTTCCCGCAAAATATCAATGGTCAGCTTGAGTTCTTGTGTTAATTGGACTTTATAAGCCTCAAGACACAAATCTTTATGCAAAAAACGGTGTAATGACGTTTGCGGAATGCCAATTTCCAAAGAACGACGAGGAATAGACAAACCTAGGTGTTCTTCAACATTTTCGGCTACAGCAGTAATATTCTCGGCTGTTGTTCTTGAGCGACGTGCAAGGGTTTTATTCTTCACATCACTAACTTGTCCCAACAGCTTGAATTTTTCCACCAATTCCTTCATTGCGCTCGACAAGTTGCTTCACGACGGTTCGAGTTTATCGAACCGTCTCTGAGAAAATTTCACCATTTTTATAGTGAATTTTAATAATTTCAATGTGTTCTCGAAGCATGTTTCATTCCATTTTCATTAATGGCGTAGTTTCCACTTATCAAATGTCAGAAAATGACAGCTTCAAACGTGACATCTACCGAAATAGCGGGCTATCCAAAATAACAACTCTTATTGGAAAACCCTTTATTTGTTAAAGCAGACAGCTACACTTGAGGTTCCACTAGATCACACCCTTTTGTACATATTTGTGAAAAGAGAAGACCTGATGCACTCAGATAGATCATACTGGGACCTGTGAAAAACATGTGAGAGGGAAGCTTTCTAACTGGATTGATATCGCAGGCCAATGACAAAAACCGAAATTTCCGTATGTAGTCCAAGTATTTCTCAAGCGCTTTTTCCACGAGCCATCGAAATGTGAGGAGACTAGAAGCTGCCTCATGCAGGAAATTCCTTAGATCTTCAAACTATCGAATAATAAAATAGATAACTTTCTGACTCTAAGTAGAACATTTCAGACTGAATCTTCTTGTCCCATAAAACTGTATTGGCAATTCAAGTCTACCACTAAAATACCACCGGGGTATTCAACCATCCAAGAATCTTCGGCATTAAAATATTTCGCGAAATCAATGCCCCATGCCGCACGGTCTCTCTTAATAGTCGGTCGTGGATGGAAGCCATACCGCCCATATGTACACATGACGTGAAGTCATACTGTCCCGCTGTCGGCGGTAAACAATCCACGCCTGTATCATTACTCGCGCACAGATGGGACCACGGTGGACGGTCCATCATCATTATCGTCGTGGATCGACGGTGCTGACCCCTCGCGGTGGCCTAGCCAACGACCTCGCGTGAGAACACAATAATCCGCGAAGCGATTAGCGTTTTTTTCACCTCGTGCGATAAATTGTTGCCGCTATAGCGCACAGCGTAAGCGCAACGGACTCTTGGTTTTCTGAACTTGGTTTGTTTATGTTGTTGGTGGTAACTTGGATTTACCTTCCTGAAATCGATAGTTTCCCAGAGGATTTTGGACTACTGTACTAGAAGTAATGGTCGATGAAAAGATGAAATTTTCTTAAATGAGCCAGAAAGGCAGGATAGAAATAGGAAACATAAATGAAAATTTTCTGAAATGAGCCAGATAGTCAGGATAGAAATAGGAAACATAAATTTGAGAAAATGATATTTGGGCCTGTAACTATCGCGACAAAATTTGGTATTCTACCGTGAAGTGTTACAAACTTTAGGTTCTGATGTATTTGCCAAACGACTCATTAAAGCTCATTCAAAATTTGACAGAAGTTAGTCTGCAAAAGAGCAATTTTGGTATTGTCGCAATAGAAGAGAATTATGAAAGCTCTGAGAATGTGCTTCTCAGTGGTCCTTCATTGGTAGAGAAATAAGGCTATTACCTCAACATTTTGTATTGGAATTGAGATTGCTACTAAATACAGTGGAACTTCTCTATAACGAAAGCGCTAAATCCGCAAAAATATTCGTTATAAATGTCGCGGTCAACTTCACTGATAACTTGAGTTTATCATTCAACCTTAAGCACTTCCTTATCCTTTTAGACATTTTCGCACAACTTTTCACACAAGCGCAATGGTTAGATTGAAACTAACCAGCCAGGGGTGTTTTGAAACTGTTACAGAAGGATCTCTCTGTCCGCCGTAATGATTTAGTTTGAGGTCGGGATTAATTACATATGTCCAGAAAATTTTCGGAAAAAAACTTAAATATGTTAACAATCGACAACTGAAAATATCGAAATAATATGGTACTGACCTAACAATTGCACAATTAGAAAATTGTTGCTGTGAATTTTCCTAAGATCCGTTAGACTCAACGTATGCTCGAAAATCACTTCTGAAGAAAATTGCCCTAGCGAAAAGTCCGTAATAGCAGGACGTACATTACCGGCAATCTTAGGCGAAATTCTTCCCAAGCAATTTTCCAGAGTCATCCTCATTTAGTCGGAACGCGATTTTTACGCTTTGTCGTTCTTACGGTCTCTCACTCACCCGTCTTCAACCTATTTCTAGCGTTTTTACGCGATAATGTTCACGCCCTATCACCGGTCTTCAGCCTGTGTGCTATTAAAGCTGAAATAGGATACGTTTCCTGTTGCAAAGTCATCGACAGGAAGCGATCGAAAGAAAGATCGGAAAAAGTAATTCCCTATGAAACGATCTTGGAAACTGTGGGAACAAGCGGTTTATAATCTTTTGAAATACTTTTCTTTTGTGTCGTGAAATGTACTTGGCTTTCTAAGTAACCTTACATAATTTGAAATGAGAATTTCGGTTTAATACTGAACAAAATTGAAGAAAGCCTTGACAAGATTAAGAAACTTTCTATCATTTCCAGAGATGTAGCTGTCCTTTATGGCTTTTAACGTAACCTGAGAAAAAACAATAGGGAATAAGTACGGAAAAAGCACAGTACGTGGAACTCCCTCTATAACGAACGTCTGCATAAGGAATTTCTGTGTATTACGAATTTCGTACAAAACATTGCACCTTGAATCCAAATTCCATGTTAAAAACACACTCTAAACGAGTAAATTCTCTTTATACGAATATTCAAAGATCATCACTCTTTGAATGGGTATTCCGAAAATTTTTCGGGACGTAGGTAATAGATCCCGATCATCATTACGGGCGGGCAGAGAGAACCCTCTGAAACTGTTTGAAATACACCCTTGGCAGTTTGGTTTCAATCTACCATTACGCTAGTGTGAAAAGTTGTGCGACAATGTCTAAAAGTAAGTGCTCAAGTATGAATGATAAACTTAAATTTATCAGCGGAGTCGACCGCAACATTGCCTCGACTATAGAAACAAATTTTCTGTATAACGAAATATCTTTATAACGAATTTTTTTGCAGATTCAGCGCTTTCGTTATAAGAAAGTTCCACTGTATTTAGTAGCAATCTCAATTCCAATACAAAATGTTGAGGAAATAGCCTCATTTCTCTACCAATGAAGGACCACTGAGAAGCACTTTCTCAGAGCTTTCATAATTCTCTTCTATTGCGACAATACCAAAATTGCTCTTTTGCAGACTAACTTCTGTCAAACTTTGAATGAGCTTTCATGAGTCGTTTGGCAAATACATCAGCAGCCTAAAGTCGGCAACACTTCACGGTAGAATACACAATTTTGTCGCGATAGTTTCAGGCCCAAATATTATTTTCTCGAATTTATGTTTCCTATTCATATCCTGCCAATCTGGCTCATTTCAGAAAATATAATCTCTTTTACATCGACCATTACTTCCTTCTAGTACAGTAGCAAATCAGTTTAATCTCCACGTTGCAGTAGGATACACATCTATACAGCGAGATAACTCCGCTTTTAACGCCCCTCAGATAGCAGGCAGCGAGAGCGTGAGCCATAAACAATGGACGAATATAAATGTGAGAATAACCAATAGAGTCGTTTCCGGTTTACGATACGGACCAAAAGGCCCCGCAGCCCCCAGAGGTCGAGTAACTTCCTTCCCGATGGAAAATGCCATCCCCAAAGCGCGCGCCTCTTGTTTGATCAATATGGCAGCTGATCCCATCTGGTGGCAGGATGGCGTTTCTTCGAGATACAAGCATTGATTTAATGGGCAACACTGAGATTATTAATAAAAACGGCGTTGTTCGTTAGAAGGGAAGGTTTACAGGATACGATGAATCGTAACGATTTGATTTTACCTATTTATTGTTTAAATGATGTGTGGGCCATTGGAAACTTTGAATTTGAAATTGTAATAGGACGAAGACGGTTTGAAATGTTGCTCGTCAAACGCTCAATTGTCTCTGGTTTGTGGGCATATGACTCGTCTCGGTGACCCACAGAAATTAATACAACGGTGTCAAGTCGCAGCTTTTTGGCGGTCAGTTGATATCACCATTTTTGGCAAATTGAACGTTTCACGCAATTAATCGACTGTGGCATGAGATTTGTGGAAACTTGCACCATTCTGTTGAAGCCACATATTGTTCACATCAATACCATCCAGAACGGGCACAAAGAAATCATCATGGTGCCATATATTTCTTTTCTAACCGTACTAGTTGCGCCGTCCTCATTTTAGAGTGGTCTAACGTTATTTGAGCCGCAAAAACGGCATTTCTGCATATTAGCGCACCCACCAAGATTGAAATGAGTTTCAAAATATGATTTTCTGGCATAATCAACATCATCAGCACACTGTACTCACAATATCAATATATCTTTCAATTTTTTCATTCTGTGACTATGAAGCATGCAGTTATTGTGATGAAAATGACGTTATAAAAAATTCCAAATGTAAATCATCCTTAAATTTCAAATTTTCATTATATATTGCAGTTTTCCACAAAAAAGGAAACAAAATTCATAAAAATTACTACAGTGATATAACGATTGCAATGTATAAACATCTCAGTTTTCCATAAGGTATATCAATTATGTAATTATTTATTTTGTTTATTTATTGATATATGCATTTTCACGTTTTTTATGAGTTAAATTGATAATCAGTAATGAAAAAACTAGAAGAACAAATTGAATTGAAATCATAATACTGAAAAGAGTAAGATTTCAATGGAACTCTCCTAATCTCTTTACAACTGTGGATGGAATAGAAAAACTGATTCAATATGACTGATCCCTTAAATGCAGTGGAACTTCCCCCGTCTGTATAACGAATTTCGTGCAAGACATTGCACCTCGAATCCAAATTCCATGTTAAATACACCCTCTAAAACGAAGTAAATTCTCTCTATAACGAAATATTCAAAGAACATCACTCTTTGTATGGGTATTGGTAAGAAGGTATGAGGGTGAGTTTTTTCCGAAAATTTTCCGGAAGTTCGTAATAAATCCCAACCTTTAACTAAATAATTACGGCGGGCAAAGAGATCCTTCTGAAACAGTTTTAAATACACCCCTGGCTGTTTGGTTTCCGTCTAACCATTACGCTAGTGTGAACAGTTGTTGGAAAATGTCTGAAAGCAAGTGCTTAAGCTTGAATAATAAACTTAAATTTATTAGTGAAGTCGACCGCGACATTGCCGACTCTAGAAACAAATTTTTTGTATAACGAAATTTCTTTATAACGAATTTTTTTGTGGATTTAGCGCTTTCGATATAGGGAAGTTCCACTGTATCTGGAATAAAATCGCGTCGTTTATTACGGCAAATCGAAATCTTATATAAGGCGTAATGTTCTATGAGAAAAAAGCTCAATATACGTCAGGATCTCACGACATACTCCAGTTCTCATATTATTAGAAGACTAGACCGTTCGAGTTTCACCGAAATCTAATAACATACTTCTCGTTCCTTCCTTGTAGAAGATCGTTAACGTAACATTATTTGTCTTGTCCACTTTGTTTAGCATGCGAAACTGTTATTGGCAACAGGAAGGCAAGAACAATTACGTTACTGAAACATTGGGAAAGTGTCTCAGGTACCGAATTCATTCGATAGTGAAAGCAATTATTCATTATACTGCAAATCGACTCGTACCCTCCATTTTCGTGATCGACCATTCAAAATTTAGGATTCGATGCTTGAATATTTCAGATGTGTCGAAATATCGATGATTGGATGTGTTTCACTTGAGTCATGTAGCTATTAGATGAAAAGGGACAATTGAAGAAAGGAAAATTTGACTGAACAAGTAAATTTCACCTCGACGTTTCACAGGATAAGTTTTTGAGTTGAATTATTTGTTGTCAGGTGCAGGGAGTCAATTTATGAGATAAATGTCAACTATATAATATTGTTATATTTGTTATTCATTCCAAAACTGTTTAAAAAAACGTGTAAAATGAATCAGAGATTTAATTGCATTATATTCGACTTTCTTGCAACAGACCATAAAAATATGGATAAAGGGTTTTCCAATAAGAGGTGTTATTTTGAATAGCCCGCTATTTCGGTAGATGTCACGTTTAAAGCTGTCATTTTTTGACATTTGACAGGTAGAAACCACCCATTAATAAAAATGAAACGATACACGCTTCAAGAACGCATTGAAATATTAAAATTATCTATAAAAATGGTGAAAATTTGGCAGAGACGGTTCGTAAAACTCGAACATTTTTGGGTTGTCGGACCGCAATAAAGAAATTGGTAGAAAAATTCGAGCTCTAGGGACAAGTTAGTAAAGTGAAGAATAAAACCCGTGCACGTCGCTCGAGGACAGCCGAGAATATTGCCGCTGTAGCCTAAAGTGTTGAAGAAAACCCAGGGTTGTCCATTCCTCGTCGTTCTTTGGAATTAGGCATACCACAAACATCATTACACCGTATTTTGCATAAAGATTTTGGGTCTTAAGGCTTATAAAGTTTTAACACAAGATCTCAAGCCGGCCGATCATCAACAACGTCGTGTCTTTGCTGATCGGGTCGTTGAAATGCCCGAAAATGATCCTAAATTCCATCGAAAAATCATCTTGAGTGATGAGGCCCATCTTCACCTCCGTGGCTTCGTCAACAAGCAAAATTGTCGCATCTGGGACTCGGAAAACCCAACAGCTATTGTTGAAAAGCCTCTCTATTCTCAACGTGTGACTGTTTGGTGTGGTTTATGGTCCGGCGGAGTCATTGGACCTTACTTTTTCCCAAATGAGGCTGAAGCAACAGTTACGGTGAATGGATTGCTCTAATGAGAGATGATTAATGATTTTTTATGACCATAATTGGATAGTGTTGATCTGGAAAACGTTTACTTTCAACAAGACGGCGCAACGTGCCAGATAAATTCATTGCTCCGATTAAGTCCATAGATCACCTTCGAACATTCAAATAACTATTCGCTTAGTTTCACTTCAGGTATATTCAATAAAGCAGGAACATCGAAATTCTAGAGGCACCACATATCCACAAATTCTGGGGAATGCCCTCCATTTTTAATGGTAGATTTGGCACTGCCGCAGATTCATTCGATATGTCACTCGCCGAAGGACGGAGCAGTGGTGCCAAACTTATCATGAAGAACGGCGGGATTTCCTCAGAATTTGTAGATATGTGGTACATCTAGAATTTCGATGTTTCTGCATTAATTATTGAATACACCTAAAATGAATCTAATCTAATAGTTACTTGAAAGTTCGAAGGTCATTTACTGATTAAATTGGAGCAGTGGATTTGTGGTTTTATAGTGAAAAAAACAACGTAAAGATGGAACATTTTTGGAACATTGGGGGTCCATATTTTCTAAACTAAGTCTATAGACAAAAGAAAGTCTAAGACTAAGACAGACCGCCACCTGTTTGTTTAACTGAAGTTGTTCAGGAAGACTCAAAGAATACAATGACACCAAAATTTGGTCGATATCTGCTGGTCACTGTAATTAACCTTTTCAAGATATTTTAAGTTCAATTATTCTTCTTTACTGAGTACTTCATGGAAAATGTTGTCATTGTATTTTCGTCAACACCTGCACGCAAACTCCGTTCGTGCATCTCATGCATCCTGGTACCGATCAAAGTGCCAGAAAATTGCCATGTTGCGTATTGCATCAACAATCCCCATTTTACGTTTTACGTAACCAAACAACGAAGTCGTCGTACCTAGTACTCGGGGCGGTCGATCAGGCGATCGCGCTCGTACTTCCTAGAATTTGCTCACGCAACCAGCCGCCCTCGATTTCTGCAGAATTATCTTCCGTTAGCCGAGATCACGATCGGTCGCTTATGGTGATGCTACACGTTAGATTCTGCACGGTCAGAAGAAGAAGGTGGCGGCGGCGGAGGTGAAATCGTGACCCCGAAGATTTCTACCACGCCCTGGGTCGATCCGAAGATATCGGGGACCTTTCGGTGACCCGGGTTTTGATTAATTGATCGTTGCAGATGATATCTTCGAGGCGTGAGCTGAGCTACATTCTCGGGGACTCGCGATGTTTTTGCATGCATGAAGACGTAGTTGAGAGCTGGTATGGCAGATGGCTTCGACTGGCCGTTGTAGCTCTCGAGCGGCTTAAGGTAACCATTCGAGGTGCCTCTAGAATTCTATGGCACGTTAATTTTTCGCTGTGAAAAACCATTTCTTCTTCTTGGTGTGCCCATTCGCTAGGAATCTTGGCGAACAACATGGCTATCTTCATCTGCGTCCGCCCGAAAGAGTCCTGCTTTTGTAAAAAAACCTCTGTCTGCGATTCTGCAGCCAAGAATTTCTTCTTCCTCCTGGACATCGCTTTCCGTATATCTTGCCCTGCAAAATTAGCTGCAACAGGCCATATCTATGTTCATTCCTAGTTAAATGACCTATAGGTATTCGTGCTTTCGCTCTCTCATTCTTTTCAATCTTTCTCAGAACATCATCATTTGATACGTGATCCACTCAGAATATTCGCAGCGTTCTTCTATAGCACAACATTTTGAAAGCCTCAAGTTTTTTTGATAGATGAATTCGTCAGCGTCCAAGACTAAAGGCTGTACAGAAGTACCGAGAATATACAGGTTGTCCCGGAAAATGTGGGAAATCTCTCGGATTCAGATAGAACATAAAAATGAAGATGACAAGTTTCCATAATTTTTTTACTAGCGGCCCTCCCTACGAAGATACGACCTCCTAAATGACACCACTGGAAATCCATTTCAGTGAAATTGTCTCAAACTACTCGATATAATTTGATGAAAGTTTGATGTGATTAGTATTGAGGACCTCTTAAAAACACCGCACTCAAATTTCAATCAGCTTGTTCAGTTTACGAGAGGCGGACTGAGTTGTACATTTTAATGCTTACATTTTTAACACTCTGTATGATAAGGTGTTAAAAAAACAAATTTGGATACCTTGAACATTAAGCTTAAGAAAAGGTACTCTTGTTCAGTGTCGATAAAATGAACCGTTGTCGAAAAAAAATAAAGAAAGAAGTAATTGAAATTTATTCCATTAAAATGAATTTTCAGTGGCGTCATTTAGGAGGTCGTATCTTCGTAGGGAGGGTCGCTAGGAAAAAAAATTATGGGTCATTTCCCACATTTTCCGAGACACCCTGTATAGCATCGCAACAAGCGTGATTCAATTGGAGTTGTTAAATCATGGCTCTTGAAGATCTTCGACATGTTACTGAATGATGCTCTTGCCTTCTCAAAGCGTTGCTTCACTTCCCTTGAATGATCCCAGTCTTAATTCAATTTGGAACAAAGGTAGACATATTTGTTAACTTTGGTTATTGGTTCAAATATAGGTCTCCACCAGGAGTACGGTTATTATTAAGAGAATTGTGAATAGAAGGGATGACTGAGCTGCCTACAAATTCGTATTGTTCTATGGTATCCTGAATGATATTGAGTCTTGAATTTTCTTCAGCTTGGCATTTCTGTTCATGCACCCAATTTACCTAATCTATTTCATTAAATATCAAGTGAAGTGTCATGCTTTTCGGTTCATTCTGCAGATAGGAGGTATGTGAAGGAATAAAAAAAGGCTTCAACGACATTCTTTCCTTTCCCCTGCTTGACTCTAATCAAGCGTGGCAAGTCGTGTTTTCGGCAGTGTCATTCTTGCGACCATTACTTTCCTAATTATCCTCACATTTGCCACTTCGGAATTTATAAATGGTGACATTTGTAGAACTGGATGTTTAATGACAAATATTTGGACGCCGCTTGACGTATCTGAAAGGATGCCAGACCGTTGGTGTTTGCTACATCGCAAATATTTACTACGGTCGACCTAAAATAGATATCGCCAAAGAGTAGAGAATCCAGGCTATAAATTTTGAGTCATCGCTGTGGAATCCGTCGAAATTCGCGAGTTGTTTTTCCTTTAATGTCCACCGTTCCTGTTTTCACAGGTAAACGAACAAATGTACATTTATAGCGCCCAAAAACTTTCCTTTGAGTCCTAATAGTATCATTCAGGATAGGTTTTTGTTTCTATTTTCTTTTCAAATCACTCATACTGACTGGATCGATGATTCGGAAAAAAATCAACACTTTATTGATTGCATTTCCAAATGAGAAGGCTCAACAAGTTATATCGTTCTCAAAAAACGAGTTAAGGTTGCTTACTGGGCCTCTCAAAAGTTATTGTTGCGTGAGTTATTACCTGCACAAGATCTGTTAGGAAAACTTTGATATCTGTAGGTTATGTGGACTCACTCTACTGAGTTCTAGTATGGTAACCATCGAGATATAATAGAGAAGAGACGCTATTACATACAATTGAATAAGGAAAATAGTAACGGGGTTAAGTCGGGGACCAATTTAAGGGGGGGAAAGGTGGAAAGTTCAGAATTAAGTTGCCAGTTTTTTCTGTTCACAAATTTCACCAAAAAAATACGACGTGTTCGTTCTTTAGGTATCCTGTTCAAATAAGGTCCATTGAATATCAAATAAACAACTTTTCTTCAGGCGATAATATACACATATAAAAAGATATCAGATTACAAACTACAAAGACAAACAGCAGAAATTTCGAAATCGGATCTGTTCAGTACTCGTCCCTACCTGTGATATGTTTTTCCTCTAATTTTCTTCTATCAGTCTCTTCTCTGCTTGAAGAAAGCCTTACAGTGCATGATACCATTTTATTGTATATTATTAAGCAGAAAAAATCACAATTTAACTAGAAACAGGCGCAAGAATCACATTCCGCAGAAAATTCGACGATTGTCAATTTGACGTTAGGTGGTAGTACTATGGCGCATCTGATACCACGTTTATTTCAATGATGGCAAACTCTATACTATCCTGTCTCTATGATGGTAACGGACACTTTTCTTTTCCATAAATCAGGAAAAACGCAAAATGTTGAGTTTAAAGTTGAAGATGAACAAAAATTGTACTGTGGACTGCGACAGGAAGAGTGGAATGACACTGCGAAGTGAAATTTTTAGAAGGCAATATAGAAGTTTGGATAAACCCGTGAAAATACAACGAAAATTGTTGTTTCCAATCAGGTACCGTAATAAAAGCGTTTTCACTCGTTTTTCATGCAGATGTAGCAGAAAACGAATTGTACGAAAGGGAAAGTTTGAGTTCCAAGTTTTCCATGTGGCTCCTCCAGCATCCACAGCGTCACAATATCGGTCTGGCTCCAGGCTCATGTGATATCGTTGTTATTTAAAACTACCACAGCGTTCTCTCTTCGAAAACAAAACACGCACGAAATGTCAATTTCTCGTTTCTGCGATCGAATAAACAGGATGTTTCTTACGGCTGTACGCGCGAAGGCGCCATTAAACGTTCGCTTTAGGTCAGAAAAACATAGAGATCGTTAAGTCGCGAATTCGAGAATCAAGATGCACACGCAGCGAGAGATCTTGCAACTTTCACGGTCGTAGTTGCATATCCGAATTTTCATCTCGGTAACGATGGTGCAAGATCGATACATGGTGAATGAGTAAAACAACTTTTCTAAATATTTATTAAATTATCGAACGAATAATAATGAAGATAATCCATGTGAGAATCTCAAACATATTTTCAGAGATGATCCATCAGATATATCTATTATCAGAACAAAGTGCTTCTGTGAACTTCAACATTTCAATGAATTTCGAATAATCTTGACAATTTATCATGGATAGATGAAGATCTATAAGCAGCTCCCGAAATAATGAAACTTTGTTCTCTAACAACCGGTATAAATTCGAAAATGCAATAAGACATTTGACGTAACAAATCATTTTTGGCATGAGATGTGTGGCCGGTTACACCATTTTGTTGAAACCAAAATAGCTCACATCAATAACATCAAGAGTGAGTCAGAAAATCGGTTATTATTGAGCGATAGGTGTCTCCATTGACCGTAGTGGATGCGCCGTCCTCAGTTTCAAAGAAATGTGGACCAATGATGCCTCTGCTCGACAAGCCGCACCAAACAGTCACCTATAATGCTTTGGTTTTTCTAAGACCACTTGTGGGTTTTCTGAGCTGCAAATGCGGCAATTTTGCGTATTAAAGTACCCTCCAGGCGCCAAGATTGAATTGCATGCGAAATGATGTTTTTTTGGCATAATGGACATCATGGTGCAGTTTCTCGTCAGCCTATTTAACGAAACGGATGTTTATGCGGCTTCAACTTTTGAACCAATTGAACTTTGTATGGCATCATATCATACCGAGTTCATTTCACAAAAATCAACCTTCACTGTTGCAAAAAATCGATATTTTCAGGTGTGCGCACTATAGAAGCACGCGTACGTGTTGGCGCATCAATAATGAAAGCGGTTTCACGACTTTAGTAATAAACTTGCGTAAACTTTCCACTGTCTTCTCGACAAAAATTTTTACGACATTTTCGTTCAATTTTCGGCCAATTGTCTTTGTTTTGGAATTCAAACACATCCTGACATTGCTCAATCGTGAATTGATTGATTTCGTTGAGCGGAAGGAAATAATATATTGAATTTTATGACAAATTAGAATCACAATATGAATATTGTTAGATTTGAATAACTACCTAACTGATGGTTCAAATTTTAACCGATAGATGGTCCATCTTTGAAGCCATGAAACTGTGAATCTGAAATAAAGGGTTTTCCAATATTTAAGAGGTGTTACTTTGAATAGCCCGCTATTTCTGTCGATGTCACGTTTGAAGCTGTCATTTTTTCACATTTGACAAGTAGAAACTACTCTATTAATAAGAATGAACGACACGCTTCAAGAACGCATTGAAAATTATTAAAATTCACTACAAAAATGGCTGCAAAAAAAAGCACCTTGTCGGACCGCAATAAAAAAATTGATGGAAAAATTCGAGCTATTGGAACATGTTAGTGATGTGAAAGATGAAACCCGTGCACGTCGCTCAAGAACAGCCGAAAATATTGCTGCAGTAGCCGAAAGTGTCGAAGAAAACCCAGGTTTGTCCATTCCTCGTCGTTCTTTGGAATTAGGCATTCCACAAAACGTCATTACGTGTGTATTTTTGCATAAAGATTTGAGACTATAAAGTTCAGTTAACATAAGAAATCAAGCCGGCCGATCATCAACAACGTCGTGTCTCTGCTGATTGGGTCGTCTTTTGCAAAAAAAATATCCGTACCACGTTATTTCTCAAAGAGGTGATCACAATTGGCCACCGATATCTTGTGATTTAACACCTTGCGACTTCTTCCTTTGAGGCCATGTGAAAGAGAAGGTCTACGCCAATAGCCCGGCGTCGATTCAAGACCTCAAAGATTGAATTCGTGAGGCTATCGAGGACATAGGGCAGCCACTTTGCGATTTGGTTATGGAAAATTTCATTCAAAGGATATGGTCCTGTAAGCGTGGTCCTGGTGGTCTTTTGCCTGATGTTATTTTCCACTATTAACGGCGTAGCTTCTTTTCTATAATGAAATAAACATCCGATCATTTATATTGAAAAATGGCATTTTTCTTTGAATATCAAAATACCTCATACTCTTATTGGAAAACCTTTTACTATCGCACGGTAGTGCTTTAACAATATTAACAAACTTAACTAAAAGTTAGAAAAATATGAAAACAATAAAAATAACCATTTCGTTGACCCTAGTGATAACTTTTTCTTCAGATAGTCGCAGATCCGTCGTGTAAACGTTAGACCGTATTTTTTCGCATCAGCGTTCTCTACGGTAGTAGGTCGAAGATCGACGTCGAACGCGAGAAATTCTCCGGCTGTTTATCCCGAAAAGTCGAAATCGATTATCGGTCACCAAACCGGTCTCCAATTACGCGAGAAATTGCACGCGGATATGAAGCTCCCGATTCACGAAAACATGAATATGGAGAATGCAAGAGTTAAATGCCTCACGGACGAATTCCGATGCCCGAGAACGAGTTATTATACGTGTCAAATGCAGTGCCGTAGATCGTAAAAGAAGGCGATGACGAGAAGTGTTTTCTGTTGAAAGTTATTCAGAAGGGTGTCTAGAAAGTACCGCAAAAATGAATTTTTACATCCATTTCAAAATAAAAGGTGTGATTTGAATGTGTACGAAACTGATCATTAATAACCCCTTTTAATGCTCAATTTATGCTATTTCAATGTGAAATCCTCATGGCAACCGTTCAAGTATTCAGAAGCACTACTAGAAATGTCAAAACTCTACTGGAACATGGATACATAGAAATTTGATTGTCAAGTGTAAGTCTTGTGCAAAATGAGAATGTATTTGAATCAAGAATTCATACACAATCATATTGAGATTGTCAGAAAAATCTTGTAATCAACTCGGTTATTAATCGAGCGAATAATGGTCTCGAACTTTTAAAATTTCTTGACCATTAGTCGATGTCTTTAATAACCTAGTTGATTAAATAACTGTTAATGAGAATTTATAATACTTATTTATTAATATTTTATGAAGATTTTGCTATACATGGTGTCCACTTTCAAAGTGGACAAACTTCTAGGGGTGATTATACAAGTGATTTGCTACAAAAAATGTCATATAACACATGTTCGAAATGTTGGCGGTTATTCTTCGATTTGACATTTCTTGATTTCACGAAATATTTCGAGTGTTTTCTCAAGAATGATCATTATTCAGTTTTCCTCGTATTCTCATCAAATTTTACCACATATTCGGAAAGGGCAATACATTTTCTACAAAATGAGGGAGTCTGTATGCAGAAAACACTCTTATCGGAGGCGTGATAAGGAGAAGAATATCACGATTCTGAAGTTAACGAAATCAGAATGGTTTTTTCCGATGAAATATTAATAACTATGCACACGTTTTCTTTTCACTAAAAAGTACCCCTTTTAGTGTACTTTCGAATGACGGATCTACTTTTATGCTAGCTGCTCATTCTCCGCTGTAATATCATGGTTAACATGGTAACAACGAAAAAGTCTGAAAATTCCGAACCTTAATTTGCTCTATTTTAAAGCTCTTCGTGATTGAATCTTAGTGTAATTTTATGGAAATCATCAATTCATCTGTTTATCTGAGACCAGACTTACATTTTATAGGTGGAAACAGAATAATTCAGGAGAGTGGGGGCCATATTATACTGATATTATACTGATGTGGCCACTTTCACAAAATCAGATGTGATTAATTTATGAAACAGCCATGTATGGCAGAGAAAAAAACCCTCATGCGACTATTGTTTCCTGAGTTAAGTATAAACAAATTCGCCATTATTTTCAATGAAAATTGATTGAACCGAGAAACCGAGAAAATAAGTTTAATACACTCCAGAAATCTCATTCTAACACTCATTTTTTCAGAATATCGTGGTTGAATATGCCTTCTACATTCGTATTATGAATGAAAATTTCCTTGCTTTATGCAAAAATCTTGCAATTCTTGGTTTTAATCTACACAGTTGAAAACAGTATAGTTCTACCAGTGGTGTCTGTCGCAGCCAGCAGTACGGCTCTCGAATGCCGTGCGATTTTTTTCTGTCGTTGCCGACCCGTAGGAAGATTGTCCGTGTCGATTAGTCGAGAGAACCGGCCTCGAATGACCTTGACAACAGACTTGCTCTAACAGGCTTAACTGATCTTCCTCTGTGTACTGCAGGCCAATCGCCCCAACGACTTACGGTTTTCAACGTTCGTGAGTTGAGAATTAAACGCCTTTGTGGCTCGGAAAGGATAGAAGATAGAGTGTTTTATGTTTTACTTTGAAAAAACCGAGAAACTTTTTTTTACGAAAAGGTGGAAGGTCTCGAAAGAAGAAGCTTATGCGTTTTGAGCAGAATATTGATAGGGGGCTATTCAAAGCACACCTTCGGTTTATGAATTTCGAATGATGTTCGATGCACAGGTGGGGCTAAATTGGAATTTCTGAACTGCAATCATGTAACCCTAAAGAGTATCAATTCCATTCCTCTATCAACATTAGTCTTTTCTAGTTATGAGATTAAATTGGCCATTGTCCCCTCTCTTGTTGGTCCTAGAAACTCGAAATCAAAACAACAGAGTATTATGACTGAAGAGGAATTGCCAATTTTCTGTATATAGGATTTTTGTTTCAATGAAAAGAACAATTTTATTCAAGAAAATACATCATCATAATTCAATTAAACAACACTATACAAGGTGTCGCATTCAAGGGTGGCCACACTAAATGACTTAAAAACGGATCAGAATTTGTGAAAACACTCAGGCAGGTCGATTTTGAAGACCGGGGGACATGATCTGGGATGCAAAGCCTGTTTTACTCGCAACTCCCTGGAGAGGGTGGGTAGCAACATCCATCGAATTTGAATAGGAGAAAGTAGGTAGTTTTGAAGCACATAGATTCAAATTTGTATGTAACTTACTGTTTTTGTTCTGTAAAGTGAGTATTGACAAAGTTACAAGGTGTTTTTTTGGATTTAGGGTACCAATAAAACAAGATGAAACATTCACACAAAACTACCCACTTTCTCTATTCAAATTCCTGATGCGGAATCTCCAGGAAGTTGCTTTTAGAAACAAGCTTTATATTCCAGAGCATATCCCCCTGTCATCAAAAATTGACCTGGCTCTAGACAGGTGATCTTTCAAAGCGTATACGAACTTCATTGCGTGAGTCCCTCTTTTACCTGCAGCAATACATACCGCGCAATGAAGCTCGTATTCGCTTAGAAAGATCACTTGTCGAAAATACGGCACCAGGCCCCATATTCTCGACAAATAATCTTTCAAAGCGAATACGAACTTCATTGTGCGGTGTGCATTTTTGCAGTTAAAAGAAGGACTCGCGCAATGAAGTGTACGCTTTGAAAGATCACTTATCCAGAATACAGGACCTGTCGGAGTGTTTTCACAAATTCGGATTCGTTGTTCAGTTATTGAGGATAGACACCATTTATTATTATTTGTCGGAGAACCAACGTTAAACTATTAAGCATCAAAATTCTTTGATGATTGTATAATGCATCAATAATTCTTTACGAATAATAAAGTATTGTGTGAAATTCCTCTTTAATATTGAGACAGTTGAATAGAACCGAACAATAAATTATAAATTATACATTAATGGAAAATTTTAGGCAAAACAGGTACACCATGTTTCCCAAGTTTCGCGTGATTACTTAACACCAGTGTGTACGTAAACAGTCACGATAATTTTGACATCTACACGATGTTATACATCGCGACCGTACCGTTTAATTTATTCATTACGAACCCGCATAGTTTCGTCGCAAGTATTGCAAACAACTCATCAGAGTATTAATCATTTTCGCCGAATAACTGTGACGCGTCATTCGAGGTTACTCATGATATTTTCTGGTTTTTCAGAATAAGAAGAGGAAAACTTATTTTGTGGAAAAGTTTAACTTCTTCTTGGAATTGGGGACATTTTCTTCAAATATCTGTTATTTCCTAGTTTTCAACCGAAAATGATTTCTGGAATAATAAAAAAACTGGATTTGGTACTTATATTATTCCGAAATCCAGTTTTCTAAGTTGCGTTGTGCTTTTTCCATGTCGTTAGCAGAACGCATTCGGTAAAAGTCACTTCAAATTCCAAACAAATAACTTACATCAAATCAAATTTGAATAAGTGAACTATATCCTTCATGAACCTCAGCTTCATCCCTAACGAATACTTGTTTTTCTTGCGAACCTAAATGAAACAGAAAACTGTTTTCTACCATAACCTGAACAGAATACGAAGGTGTAATACGATATCAACAAAATATCTAACGTTTCCTAATGGAAATTAGTTGGTACTATTGAAAGGAAAACCAAATAGAACGACATAACGGTAAATGCGACGACGTTTCGCAATTAAATTCTTATCATGAATGTAGCAGTTATTTGAATTTGTTCAGCATAAATTCATAGCACGACTCTGCTTTTTCTTTCAGTTATTCGTTGAATGAATCGATGGTGTAATAATTGCGTAATTGATGTGGCACACAGGCCCACAATTCTAAATATTTTGCTGAAGAGAACTTTATAACATTTTGGAAAAATGGTTCAAAATTGATCAACCTTCAGCTCCTGACCCATGCTACGATGACTTACATGTCTTCCTGAGATGTCAACATGAACCAGATGCTCATTTTGATTTTTTTTTCAGAGGAAAATACGCCACAGTATGCAGAGCAGTACACAAAACCACAGGGGTGTTCAATACGCTGCCAAATTCGTCAAAAAGAGGCGAAGAAATCGGACCAAATGAAGGAGGAAATAATACACGAAATAGCTGTTCTAGAAGAGTGCGCATCGAGCGACAGGGTTATCCGTCTACATGAGGTGAGTTTTCAACATGGCCTTGTATATAGTCCGTTCACGAAAGTTCGAGTCGTCGGTTTGGCATGGAAATTTGGCATATTCTGCTGTGTATATTAAAATTTTAAGTTATGTTGTTTATTTTCTTGACAGAAGACAACAAGACACATTAAATGAAAGAAAAATTCTGGATTTCACCGAATCTTATGTGAAAGGAGAGAAATAAACAATTTTCAAAATACCGGTAATGCTGATAAGTTATTTAATACTTGGTATTTCCATCCCTTGCGTTAATTACAGTGTTCTTTAAATGTTCTGATCTAATCCTTCCTAGATTTTTCTGAGTTGGATTCCTAAGTCATAAAGAGTAGCTGGATGATTTTTCTGAACTTCTCAGCCTTTTATTGAGGTTGTCCCAAACCTGCGCAATCGGATTGAGATCTGGACTTCTTGCTAGCCATACCATTCGAGAGACTTCAACCTCTTCAAAGTACTCCTGAACGATGTGCGCATGATGGGGTCTGGCATTATCGTCCATAAAATGAAAATTTCACCAATGTATGGAGCAAAAGGCACTATATGCTCTTCAAGAATGTTCCTTATATACCTATCAGCATTCATAGCTCCATTATCAACGACCACTAGGTCTGTGCGAGCAGTAAATGATATTTCACCCAACCATAATCCATCCTCCCCCGAAGCCAGTAGTATTCAGGAAATTGCACTGAGCATATCTTTCATGTGGACGTCTGTATACAAGGGAACGTCGATCACAATGGTAGAGGCAGAATCTAGACTCATCTGTGAAAAGAACTCTTCACAGATGAGTCTCTTATGCTCTCTCGCAAAATCCAAACGCGCCCTTCGATGGGCTGGGGTAAGAGCTGATCCTTCTGATAAAAATAATTATCATTGAGAACACCTTCAGTTGAAGAATAAATTTGAGATTTCCATAATGTGCGTTAATTTTTTTGCGCAGTGTATAATAGAAAATGAATTTGATTGTAGCTTCGGCAGAAAAACATTGACTTTTTCATAGTACTGTGAAGGCGTTAGTTACGAAATTTCCGCTTTGTACCTCATTATTTTATTTATTGATTTTCGAAAATTTTACAGGTGTACGAGTCGACGACCGAGATGGTCTTGGTATTAGAACTAGCCGCTGGCGGCGAACTTCAGCACATCTTGGACGGTGATAACTGCTTCGAAGAGGTGGAGGCCAGGAAGGTGATGCGACAGATTTTGGAGGGTGTGGCCTACCTCCACAGCCGTAACATTGCACATCTCGACCTCAAACCACAGAACATATTGCTGGCGACTGAGGACTCTTGCGACGACATTAAACTCTGTGATTTCGGCATTTCAAAGGTGCTAGAGCCTGGCGTCAAAGTACGGGAAATATTAGGTGAGTCCAGGACACTATATAAATTGTATTCTTTTGAATTAAGAGCTAAAAAAATACAATACAGGAAACAAAAAAGTTCCTAGCTGAGGTTGATGCAAAACGGGATACCATACTAGTCTGGCGTATAAGGCCAGGACACAGGAAAAACCTCAATAGAAAAAACCCTTCCTCGCAGTTTTTACAAAATTCAATTTTGAAACTAGTTGAATAAAATACCTTCAATATTCGGATACAAAATACATACTTAAGTTAATTTTTGCTCTTTGGCCAGAAGGGTGTTTTGAACCAAGTCTGGTGTGATGATTTTTCAGTATTCTGTTCTTCGAAGACCGCTACAGGATCCTACTGAAGGGTATAATCTTCTCCCATAGATTTATACAGCGTTATTTCGTTTAGATCACTCATTTTCATATAGAATAGGCAACTACTTATATACTATTACTGCTTTCCAGTCAAGTGTCTGAGCACTCGATGACCGATTGCGGCCTCACGCTCCAAATTACAAAGCAAATGTGTGCGGTTCCACGTATGTGGACTTTCCGGTGCGCCGAGCGGCAACAATTTGCCTGGAAAGCAGCATATACCTCAAATTAGATGTAGGTGTGGTATATTGATCTATTTAAGAAGAAACCAAAGACTTCATGTGGTTTTAAATTTTGTTTGATATTTCTCCGCTTCAATCATTAAACCCTTCACAATTAATGAGATTCAACTCAAGTGGCTGTTTTCTAAATAGAAAATTATTGGTTCATGAATGACGGAGTATTGACTTTATAAAAACCAGAGGGAATTCGTTTTCACGGCAAGAGAATTCTTAAGTTATTCATCACATATAGATTGGTTTTTTTTATTTTATTCTAGAGGTTTTTGTGCATTTGAAATTACAAAATCAATTCAGAAAAAAATGCTCTTCTTAGCATAAAGTAACCATGTGCGATGTAATTGATTGTTTTCTATGAAGCGGAAATACTCAAAATCGTAATAATCATCGATAAACGATATATCAGAAGAAAATATTTCGAAATACGATCAATGTAAATAGGAAGTATTCCTTATTTCAACAAGCGCGATAACTGATAAACATTTATTTTTTATTCTCGGGAAGAATTGACCTCTATGAGTCTATGGATACAAATTTAAAATATCTCCAATTGTTTACATGAAGCAGCAAAAACCATTCCATTAGCACCGGATATATAAGTGTAAAATGTGAATTCATCGCGTTGCATTGCTCCTTCATTAATTTTGCCATTTCCAACAGTTGTTGACTTAGTGGAGAACTATTTATGTTAAACGATGAGAACCGGGCGTCTGGCGCCGTCACTTACGATATACCTCCAAACCCACTTTCCCCGTTCATTCATAATACATATAAATTGGAAATATATTATCGCGTTTAGCCTAGATCAGTACCAACTCGAATTGTGATGTAATAATGATCCAACTGTGTTATTAATGCACTGCTTCAACCATTTTGTATTATACCATCCAACGTTTCAGCAAATATTCGTAAACCATCCTTAGAAACCTTTCCAAAATTCAATTCGGTTCTTACGAAAAAAAAAACGTTTTTACATTGCCATTTTTTATTCACTAAACAGTGTCACTTGCACGATGTTTGTCGATTAACTCAAATTGAGAACCTGATAATAATGTTTAGGAAATTCACCCTGATGGTGAAATTGTTGTCTAGTGTTATGTTTGCAAATGATCGGTCATTCAAAATTCAACCTAAGTCAGTAAACTAACTACCCCAAGAATTGCTTTCTGGTAATTTGAAACGTCTAAGTTAAGCCTGGCAACAAAAAACAATTACAACTGCCATTGACAGTAGTAAATTTCGATGTTTTTTACCCTCTGAATTAAAGAAAACAAATAACCTAATACAGTAGCCTGGAAGGAGACGCAAACATCACTTGCTGGTCCATAACCCTTCTCTGGTATAGGCAAATGCATCTAAAAGAAAGAGTTTTTTTCTCGGTAAGAATAACTTACGCCTTCCCACCGGCTTTCTAATAGGATATTGTTGCCTAGGGAAGCAGAACAGAAATGACGAATGTAGATTCTTTGGGGAGGAGTAAAAAACTTTTGTTCATATAGCAACAGAATGCCTCGCCATTTGTTAGCTTGCACAAAAAATGTCTTGGACAGCCAAATTGTAGGAGAAATACGGATTTAGCTTACTTGAAGCCCTTTCGGATACTGCAGTTCATTGAAGCTCTAGACTGAATGGAGAGCTGTAGCGCAGTTTCGTCTGTCACGAGAACATCTCTGATTGGGGGTACAATAGATCTTAAAGTCGCAGTAGAATACGTAACCTCCTTAACAGTCTACAAATCTACAATAATTACCCCATGAACGATTGTTCAATCGAGTTTTGTGTTCTGTACCTGTTTGCCCATGATGATTACCATTCATAAAATTGAACCTTAATACTAATTTTTTGTATTTTATTCCAGGTACTTTAGACTACGTAGCACCAGAAGTACTTAGTTATGAACCAATAAGTCTGGCAACCGACATTTGGTCGATATAGGAGTGCTAACCTACGTTCTTCTGTCAGGATTCAGCCCTTTGGAGCCGACAACAACAAAACCTCCTCAACATATCCCAGTGTGCCTAACGTTCGAGCCAGAACATTCTCCGACGTTTCTAGTGCCGCCATAGATGTTATCAAAAGTGGACTCGTACTAGACCCTAGGTAAGAAGCAGAAACAGTTAACCTATTGAGAAACTCACTGGATCACTTAACTGGGTTACAAATTGACAGCAATTCACTGTTAATCTGTCAATTTTTAGCTCAGGTTAGGTTAGGTGATTGATGTTTCTGAATAGACCCAAAACTCTGATGCATTAAATATCCTTCATTTCCGATATGAATTCACAGTTATTTGGAGAAACACTCTTTGCGGATTTTCTCTAATAATTTCTTTAAAAAGGATCAAAATTATTCATAGAGAAATGAAATATGACCAGTAGTAACAATCCAGTCGAAACAATTTGAAGAAAGCTGGAAGAAAAAGTAAAATAGTGCACTAATCAATTTTTCATTTTCAGAAAACGACCGACAATTCAAGAATGCTTGATCACCAGGATATCCCTAAAATCAAATATCTCTGCCCTGATAGTGAAATCAACGTCTGAAAGTATTCAAGTGACCCCACGTTCGACCCCGATCAGCCAACGAAAGAGCCTGAGCCACGTAAACGTAACTGCAGCTAGCACAACACCAATAAGCCAGCGGAAAACCTACCTACAAACATCGGACAATATAAATGGGGCCTTTGAGGGCTCCCGAGAAGTGCATACCAAGTTCCCACCAACGTCTATGTCCCCAGTGTGGCACCACATGTAGACATTTGACCCACCCACCACACGTTTCAAAAACTACCATCACGGTTGATCGGGGAATATTGTGCTAGCCTGAAGATGGAGGAGCACAGTTTTTTGAAAGTATCGTTGGCCTGAGGAAGAATTGGATTAGTTTTTCGAAGCTCAGTCTATGAAAAGCGCATGAAGTGTTCTTGGTTTATAATCTTTGTGCCTTTTGATGTACAACCCATCTATTTATGGAATTGAAACATCTATTTATAATGTTAGTCGTAATTATCTTTATTTCAGGAAGTTTTGAAATATAAAAAATAGAAAATGTTATTGCCGTTTATTCGATATGGAATTCATATTATTTTGATTGTGATTATAGTGTCCTGGGCAACAAGTTAATTTGTTTCAGGTTTGTTGTCCAAAATATGATCAATTTCTTAGAGTCCCTGGCATCATTCTCAAATTATTTGATTTTTATTTGTAACATGAAAAATCCTAAGAAATAATTGTATTTCTTACTTTTACTATTATGGAGTTACATTCTAGGAAATTGTTCATGGAAAATTATTCTGTGTTGTCTTTTCATTCATTTCTAAAATTCAATTCGAAAATAATTAAAGAACTCATTTTGTTATTTTTTTTTGTTGTCTTAAATTTGACATTCATTATATAAGATGACTTAACTTTAAAAACATTTTAATTTAAATATCAAAAAAGTGAATGGATTCATCATTGTGGAGATGAAACACATAAAATATGAAAAGTTCAAAAAAATTATGTTTTCGATCGATGAAAACTTCGCTATGCCAATTAAAAAATCACCTCATGATACATGGTGAATGATAGTGACTATGTATGGTTACTTTTCATATGTTTATATAAAAAAATATGGAAAAATATTTTTGAACCCCAATGAATAGTGTCATAGTCCAGAAAATAATTTTCATGAAAATTACTGAAGCAGCACTTCGTAAAATTATGAGCTTGTTAAAATGTCAGTTGCATATTTGTAAAAATAATTTATGAAAAAAATATAAAGTGAATATTCTTCAATATTTCCTCTGACCAATTTTACTGCATCTGTTATGTTCTTATACATTGAGAGAATTCATTACTCAGTTTAGTACCTTATATTCCAAAATTCAAATGTCGAACATTTTGGGTAAATGTAAATAAATAGTTTTATGAAGTATTTTGGTAATTTATGTTTTCGCTTTAATGTTTCGGTAGTGAGTTTAAAATAAAGTATTCTATTTTGTTGTGAATTCTTTCTTTATTTTTTCCTGATGCCCTTGACGGTGGTCTTTTTTCGAAATTTCACCAAAATATCTGGAAATCTATCTAAATAAAGATTCCATTATTGAGTAAAAAACGGTGTTGAACAAGGTGGGGGAATTGAAATTCTATAAACTTCAGAAGTTCAGGTTTCAGTTTACAGTTTTTCGACATGTGGAACCTCTGAAATTTATCATTTAATCTGGTTTTCACTTTTGGGTTCTTGTCCATGGTCAGCTTCCGTTAGGCTGCTCGATCAATGATGAATGTAGTACATATTATTTAAGGAAGGATTGATTACCTCACAGAACGAAAATACGTTCTTTTATCGGAATTCGGTTAAATGTTTTTTGCCTAAGAGAAATTATCCAAAAATATTACTGGCCGAATTTTTTCGAGTAGGAATTTTTAGTAAGAAGATCATAGAGTTTTTGACATTTAAACAAACTTTCTTCTATGACTCGAGAATGCAATGTGACGTTTTGACAGTTGACATGATCATAAAATATGCGATAATATTTTGAGTAGCTTTTT